>OY292406.1:177159-428934 GCA_958496205.1 Idaea biselata | reverse complement strand
CAATATCGATCAGTGATTGCTAATAAACATGCACTTGATAACTTTCAACATCTGTAAAAACAAAACTAATCGACAAATCTGTATGAAATTTTAATCGTAATCATTGTAAAGATGGCGCTACATGATGGCATTTTTGTTTTGCGTCGGTGGTGCCCTCAGTCGATAAACACGGGTATTTTATTATTTAGACAGATATTTTATTATTACATATTTATTGTTTGTATGTGCACTGTGTATTTTCTTTTTAAGGAGGTACATTCTTTGTATAATGTTTTATATCTATAAAATGCTTTGTCCTGGCTTACTGATGAACCGCTAATTTATAGTAAACTAGCTGTGTCCCGCGGTTTCACCCGCGTAAGTCCCGATCCCGTGGGAATGTCGGGATCAAAAGTAGCCTATGTTACTCAGGGTGAATGTAACTTTCTAACGGTGAAAGATTTTTTAAAAGCGGTTTAGTAGTTTTTGAGTTTATTCATTACAAACATACGACACACACACACCAAAATACAAATCTTTCCTTTTTATTATATTAGAGTAGAGGAAGTTAAATTGCCAAAGTTTTTTTTTCTGTTTTAATCATTACCGACTGGTGCGTTTTTCTTACATTTCGCTCCCTTTTCAGAATTCGAAAGTCAAGAGGAGCCGGGAAACTGAGCCTTGTATGACATAAGTTGTGTTTGATTGATATTAATGTTAAACAAACATACAGATTGGACGTATTTTGTTGTATTTTTGGGTGAGAAGCCGCTTGACTCATGCCGTAAGACCACCAACTTACAAGCCTAGTAAGCTAGTAAAAAGACATGCGACAGAACGATTCTTTTTACTGTTTGCTGTATCTTTCTCGCTTGGTTTGAAAGCCTTTGGAATACGTAGATGGAGGAACGGAAATCTCATCATCATCACCATCGCTCACGATGTTCCCGGTTGCATCCCTCTCTCAGCCCGGGGTCCGCTTTCCTACTCATACGTCTCCACTTCGCACGATCTCCGGCATCTCGCGTAGTGAGGCCATTTGCACGCATATCCGATCTCTAGACGTCAAGCCAGCACTTCTTGGGTCTTCCCAATCTGCCTATTTATCGCTATAGCAAGATATTTGTTCCCCATGTAACTATAGCCGGTTAGAGGAACATAATTGTAGGAGACGCTTTTTAACCGTATATAACAGAAAGAGATGGATTGATCGTGAAATGAACAGGAGGGAGGGAGAATAAGTATTCTGCCTCTTTCCGCGTATTGCTATTTTTTTGCCTGATCAAGTCATATTAATATAAAATAGGTTTATGAAGTCTAATACCAGTACAAAAAGTCATATATCATCTGTGCCACCATAGTAAGAAAAAGTAATAGTATGCAAACTTGCCTGTTTTTTGAAAACGGGCTTTGACAAGTCATGTGTCAAATTTCCTACGACTTATGTGACCTTTCATGCAACTTATGTGACCTTTCATGCAACTTATGTGACCTTTCCTGCAACTTATGTGATCGGTCCCGGGAAATAAATTTATATGAAAGAAGCGCCGAGGCGACAACAACTATAGAACGGTTTTTTTAATTTCAGACTATAATCTGACGTTTTAGTCCCTTGTATTTGAAATTTTTTCTTCAGAAAGATGTGTCAAATCGTAGTCTTTAATTAAAAAACGAAGTATAGGTAAATTGTCGTGATAAGGTGACAGCTCATCCATGTCTTTTCCTTCATCTACGGTATAAAAAGTCAATGGTTTTTTTTTATTTCTTTTTTTTTTGTAAATTGGTTTAGAATCGCTTCATAGGTTGCGCTGTTTAAATGTGGGTTTTATTTTGACCATTTTGACCGGCCAAATTTACTGGTGTCCCCAAATATACAACAAAATATGTCAGAATGCATTGTGAGGATGGAATACCGGATGGGTGTGAAATTCAGAACGAATACTCACTTAATTTCCCCCTCTTAAAACGTCTCAGTTAGACATGAAAATGTAAGTATTTTGAACGAAATATGATTTATAAATAGTTTAATAATATAAATTTCACGCGCACCCGGTACCCATTCTACTTAAAAAAAACTCGTAATATTAATATGCGTGTAACGCGAACAGAAGAGGGAAAGAGAAAGAGTATGTCTTTGTAACATTATTTCATAAAATAAAGATGTTGAAAGTTTTGCTTCCATAAATAAGCGGTCTTAACGCTGATAGCTATTTCTTAAAGGCAACCTCTGATTGAAGTAGTATTATACTCAATTTGAACTGAAGTTGTCCATATATTAGTTTAGATGATAATGCATGGGTCCGCTAAATTCAATATGGCGGACGACCCAATATGGCCGCCGTTGTTTTTATAAATATACTACATGATTTCCAATGAAAAATTTAAACAAACATACATAGACTTATAAACACTTAACCCTTCTTTGCATCGCGCAGTCGGGTAAAAAAGGTATACTTTTTCTCTTCCAATTGTTGTATTGAAAAATATCATATTTTTAAAATAAATAAGGCTTGAAAAATATGTGATCTTTCTAATAACATTAATTAAATGTTATTTTAATTAAAAAAGTGTTAAAACTAAACACTTGAGAGAGAATAGATTTTGGAATATAATTTTCCAAATTTTATTTTACCCGGCGGGGTTTGAAGGTGCGATTTTAGCTTCACTGTGGCAATGTTCTTAGGGATTGAACATAGGTCTACCAGAATCTTACGACATGAGAAAGTAAAACAATTCGTGATTTTTTTAACAGACTTCAAAAAAAGGAGGAGGTTCTCAATTCGACCGTATTTTTTTTAAATATGGCAATATCATTTACAGCTATCATGATCATATCATAAGTTTGCCCAAGTAGTTTTGATATGTTTGTTTTTCAAAAATTGCACCCGACAGGACTTGAACCTGCAACCTCGACAATCCGGGTTACGCGCTTACCATTTGCGCGACGGGTGCTTGTGCTGTCGTAATATAATTATGAACTACATCTTTTCATTTTTTCCTTACGACTGAGGCACGTAGCGGCTAGTTTTTTTTTAAAACGAGCCCCTACGTGCCTGAGATTATCGATAATAATTTGATAAAATACGATCTTTTTCTATGTTATATGGAAAATAACAAGCCGAGTTGATCTGCAAAGTTCGCCGATAGATGTCACTACGAGGCGTTACTCGCAAGAACACAAAAAGGTGCGCCCTTATCGGCCTAGCGGGAGGGTTACCCGTGGCGAAGCGGTAGTCGCGGGTTCGATTCCCGCCAGGTACTAAAATTTTGAAAGCACTTTTTCAAAATGCACATATTTACCCTATTTGCCATCAGATTCTGGTAAACCTAAACATCACACGTCACACGGCCATATTCATCGGTTCAAACCCCGCGGAGTAAAATATTTTTGGAAATCGTTTCAATTTCTAACATTTACGACGAATGACATGGTTTTTAAACCTCCAGTTTTATTATCTTCTAAACCTACTTACGGTCCGTAAATAAAACGATTCATTATTTTTAACAATGAATAGCTTTTATCCAGGTGTTATAAAAATCTATAAAAACTTTCGGAAAACTTAAAATCTCCTGAAAAATTAAGAACCTCCTCCTTTTTTTGAAGTCGGTTAAAAATATGGATCCGTACCTCAGAAGGTAAATAGGAAGCCTTATAGGGTATTTTTTTAGTTTCCGCACCCAAAGGGTAATAAAATAGGCGTTTTCCATATGTTATGAAAATCGATTAAAACTGTTGGAAAACTTAAAAATATGTCATTCGTGTACAAAAAAAAACTAAATACGGTTGTTAAAAATACAATGATATAGATAATTTATAGAAATTCGCGTCGGAAATATAATTTTAGTGATGAAGCCACCGCTTTACTTAAAAAAAAAAACTTGATAAGGGTATGGATTTTTCTTCTGTTTTCGCGATGTTGTATTAAAATTAAAGACAATTTTCGGTTTGAATCGCGTGGTGTTTATTACTTTCACCACGCGATTCAAAAAATGTCTTTAATTTTGATAAGGGTTGATTTTTCAAATCTCAAGATAAAGATATCTGATATTCATAGCATCTGATCTGAAACAGAATGATGAAAATGACTGTTTCTGTCACTGTCATACGAAGTCCCACTGAACGAGACGGCGATACTTTTCCGATTTTCTGTGTCGAAACGAAGTTCCAAAATAAAATAATAAAAAAAGTTCAATAAAATGTAACACCACAGAATAAAAACGTCTCATTCTTAAGAATGAAAAAAAAGGAATTCTCGAATGGTTTTTTTTTTAAATTTTGGAAGTATCTGTGGTAGTGTTTAATTCGACAGGTATCTTATTATCTTTGGATTGAAAAATCGAAAAGTGTCCTAAAAACATATTTATGAAGGAATATAATATCTATAAATTACCTGTATCTATGTATAGATACGTTTTTCTAAACCGAACCAAGTGAAATTTAGATCTCTTAGATAGAAATTGCCTTCTATTATAGCTAATCAATTTAAATACGCCATTAATTAGGCAGAAACACTATCGAAATCGGCTTAGCAAATCGCGACGTTAAAATTTTCGAAGTTAGAATATCTGTGCGCGGCTCTGTATACGTTGTCTTGTCACCATATCACAAGCCTAGTTGCTTAGTTCGTATCTAGATGGCGCTCTGTACGATATTTGTTCGTTTTGCTAAACCGATTCTGATAGGACAAGCTGAAACCGCGCTTAGACAGCTATTGAGGCGGTTTTGTTAAATAGATAGTTTACATGAATGAATGTTATTGGTTTGTTAGTTGAAAATGTGTTTGGAAATGATAATCTGGCCGGTGCAGCCATCGGGGGTAAGGGACCTTTTATACTTTTTTTTCTTAATATTTTGTTTTAATCGAAATGCATCGCTCACCAGTTTGGTGAGCGTATAGATATTTCAGAAAATACAATATCTTTTTCCTTAATTTCATGATAAACTTGGTATGGTAATTTTAAAGTAAACTTCAAAGGAAATTGTTCATTTTCCCAGGGGCTCCAGGCCCATACAGAAAATGCCCAAAAATAGTAGACGTGTCTGAACGGTTTTAGCACTATTCGATAGGCACATAATTGTAGTTTTATCCTATGAAAACTTTTAGTTTTTATTCACCCTGGATAATGAGAAATCTAACTATTTATATTGCTGAAATCGAACCAAAGAGGTCGGGTAATCACGCGAATTTTCGAGTTTATCGTAATAGAAACTCCTTTATAGATTATTTTGTCGTTTTGGTGCAATATGGAAGACGCAATGGCGGAGGCATCAGTTCAGTTAAACTTTTAATTAGTACCATTCAGAATTCTAGGGTGAAAAAAGTTACAAATCGAATAAATAACCTCAAAAATTAAAACATATTTTACAACTACATAACGTTCTGACACGGCGCCAAAACTGGGCCCATGAATGGGCATCCTCTTTTGCGAAAATAGTAACAAAAAAATAATATACAGAAGAAACAGGCGAAGAAGAATTTTTTTCATAAATATAATTAAAAATTATGAAAGAAACAGAAAAGTATAGAAACTAAATAAACACATGTTCTAAAGCAAAATAAAGCATTTTTTTTTATAGTTCGAACTTCTTAAAGTTATAGAACAAACTGTATGAATGGTCCAATGAGGAGGAACACTAACTTTTTATCCCGGCAGAGGGCGTTAGTCAAATGCTCTTAGGTTTGAATTAAGAACTGTCAAACAGGTGTTTTTTACAAATCTCGGCGCCAAATTGACTATATCAGTCTCAGACCGAAAGATAAAAAAAACTCGGCGTTTTCATTCGTAGGGGACCATCAACAAAAAAAAAAGATCATCCGATGCCAGCGCCATCTGCTCACAGCTTTGCGTGTGCCACCCCATTGGTCCACAATATATCATATTTAAACACATTTTTAATTAAAACATCCATCTATCTTACTAAGACTTAGCTCATTTTTTTTTAATTTTAGGAAAAGGAGAGTGACTTTCTTATTTGAAGTTGCGTTTTTTTTTGTTTTTGTAAATATTAAAATAGTATTTTTTTAATATATTCTCAAAGATACTTACTTATATTATATTATGTGTCTAGATTTTATTTACTCGAGCATTGATTAATTTATTGTTTTTTTTTGTGGCTTACCGCGTATGAAAGTGATTGCAATTTGAAAAAAATAACTGGCATGTCTTTGGAAAATTGGGAATACATATTATAGTACTTATTTGAAATCTCAGTGTTGTGATATCAAAAAGAAAATTAATAATACAGGTGTCGGCAAACAAGTTGAAATTAAATTTCGGATGCGCAGGAGTCGATTTTCCATAGAATTAGCATGTAAAATATACTGCGCGAACTTACCTCTTCCACGTCAAAATATTTCAACTTGTTTGCTGGGAGCTGCATTAAAATATATTTTCAGACACTAAAATCCAAAATAAATATAATTACCTCTAACAAATATTTAACTCAATTTGCAATTATTTTCATACGTAAAACTTAGATATTTTGTATTTAAATGTTTTCTGACACTGTTGCGATATAGTGAATCGAAAATTACAGTTAAAGAAAATACGCATCGAAAAAAACTTTTGGCGTCCAAAACCACCGTCATATGTACGATTCACACTGACAGGTGTGCGTCGGAGCGCATTCTACATTTGCTGAAGAAAATTGAAACTTACGCAAAGTAATAAAATTATTCGAAATAAAGCTCATTTTTATTTCAAAACTCATTTTACGCTTTAAATTTTGAACAGCGTTGCTCTTATTATTGCTAGTAGTATCTTAGTTTTTAGACTAAAAAGCCACTTTACAGCGCTATTTTAGTCACACTTTTGTACTACATTTCGAATCAATATCGCAAAAACAAAAAAAATACAGATATTTTGCTTCTCGTGAGCAAACATAAAAAGCCCTCCAACGCGCGCCATTCAGTATGAATCTTACATTAGATTACAGGGAGATCGCAGCAGTGGTAGAAAATTTCGAAAAACGTCCCCATGACACTAATAATTTCTATATAAAAATTAAATTAGATATTTAAAAAATCATTGTATATATAAGGTTTTTTTTCTTTTAATTTTGGTGCTAGCCCTAAAGCTCTCTTTAAACAACCACTGTCAACGTGACAGTTACGTTTTGACATTTGACAGCTGTCAGATTGTCGATTTTGACGTTTCCGAATGTCAGATTTGTGAGTAATCGGGATGCGAGTTGTTTTTTGTCGGAAATGTTAATTAAAATTTTTAAATTAGCTGAAATGATGTATATGTACAAAATATATTGCTAAGTTTTTTTTCGGGTCGTTTTAGCGCGTAACGAAATCACTTTGAAGTCGATTTTTGTTAATAAATTTCGTGTTTTCGATCTGATTTCTATTGCAATCATTTGAAAGAATTTGAAAGGCATTGTGTTACGTGATAAGGACTCTAACAGCCGAATACAGAAACGCCACTTAAAATGTGAGGCGTACTTAAATAATAGAGCAGCTTCTAAATTTAAAAATAGTATGGGAATTTTAAAATTTGAGAGGTGCTTAGTTGTTTAAGTAGAACGCAAATTTTGAGTTGCGTTTCTGTATTCGGCCCTAAATTGTTTTGGCTTTCGAATTGGCCGAATTGGAAAATCGTTTGATCGCTTATAAATATTGATAGTTGTTTAATAAATCGACTATCACTAGCGATAATCATAAAATAAAAATGCTTTTTTTTTATTCCAAATATTTCGTGAAAATCAAGCAATATCCATAAAACAGCATTTTTTCTCAATAAAAATAAATCGAAATGATATTTTTTCATTTACTATAATTACTATACTATAATAATGACATTATGTAAAATAATAATGATAAAAACTGTATATGTATGAGAAAGTTTGAAAAAATGTTTAAATTTTTGTATATGTAAGAAATAATGTTGCACTTATTAATTTTAATTTTTTTTTTGTTTTTGGGTCCATGCTAATAAGTTTGTTTTGACCAGAAAAATGTTTAATCACTGAACACTTTAAAAATCTTTACAAATACATTTAACGAAAATCTGTGAAAATCGATTTTCTGAATATAGTAAAAATCAAAGTTTTGCAACTATTTACCTCTATAAATTTCTTTTAATTTTGTATGTAGCTCAAGGCCACAGGCTTTTTTTATTTACCCCTATTTTTTCTATATAAAAATAAATTTTATTTAACGCAATATAGATGCAAATCTGCTAAAAAATTAACTATTTTGTGTATCTAAAATAACTATTCAAAGACAGAACAACACTTTTTTGGTCAAAATATAAAGATCCAGACATTTAATATAAAAAACGATGTATAATATACAATATTAATATATAATAATTATAATTTATATATAACATTACTTAGATGCCATAAAATCTAGTCTGCTACTGAGTTATATATAAAAAGTAACATCGTATGTAATACCTAGGTTAAGTTGAGATCTAAGCACTCGCTAAAATATATAAAATTAGCGTCTATATGCATATATTACCTAATTTTTGAACTATCGGTCGTTTCTCTAAGCCAATATACCTAGCCAACTGGATCACCCTAATTGTATATATATAATTTTTATGATGACTAACTTATGAGTATTATATATTTAAATATGTATGAAATACAGTTGTTATGAGCAGCTTATTATATTATACGAGATATATGTAAATAAACATCTAAATGATATCCTATTCCAGACCATACACTATCCCTGTGCAAATTTTCATAGAAATCAATCCAGCTGTCAATGAGAGTACGACAGACGAACTAATATGTCTTAGCGAGTGTTTAAATCTGAAATATCATGATATTAATTATTGAAAATTGTAAAAAAAAACTTCGTGACGTGAGAGCTATAAGCAAGAGTTGATTTTCGAAATATATCTATGAAAAATCAATCCTATTTATAACGGAATTTCGTTAATTCCCGTCGGAAAACAAGCCTATATTTTTCTCTAGGAAACCAAGCTATCGTGCCGTAACAAATTTTCGTTTAAATCGGTTCAGTAGTGAATGTTATTGAGTATCATAAACGGTTAATTTACTACCATCTTGGACAAGTCTTATGATTTTTGATATATACTGTAGATATATTTCGAAAATCTAACCGGAAAAAGTATAATCTAGTCTACGCAGCTGCTTCCGTCTTTAAATTAATGAAAAAGTACTTGAAGGTATATTTGAGACAGTTATTTTGTATATTATTTAGTGTTTAATTTTGGTGGCTAAGCGATGCACGCAGTTCGGTTCGCCATTTTTTTTTTAAATTGAAAGCACAATGAAAATTTAAATAAAAAGGTTTTATGCCCTTAGATGTGTTTTATTTAATAACTTATCCACCTCGTTCATACGCAACCTACTTAGAAATAAATCGCGTTAATGTAGATTCTTCTTCTGTTTTCGCGATGTTGTATTGAAATTAAAGACATTTTTCGGTTTGAATCGCGTGGTTTTTATTACTTTTAGCATTGTTACAACGCTCAACGTTAACTGTAACAATGCTAAAAGTAATAAAAACCACGCGATTCAAACCGAAAAATGTCTTTAATTTCGCGTTAATGTATTTATCCAAGCAACCAGTAAGGTACCCCGCGCACCAGGCAGCCTGGCTGCGGCAGCCAGAATTTAGCCGGGATATCGTGGCTGCCGTTATACGCGGGTTCCCATACAACGTCATATGTTTTGCGGGCTGCCTAGTGCGCGGGCTCCCATACAACGTCATCTGTTTTACGGGCTGACTAGTGCGCGGGCTCCCATACAACGTCATATGTTTTACGGGCTGCCTAGTGCGCGGGCTTCCATACAACGTCATCTGTTTTACGGGCTGCCTAGTGCGCGGGCTCCCATACAACGTCATCTGTTTTACGGGCTGCCTAGTGCGCGGGCTTCCATACAACGTCATCTGTTTTACGGGCTGCCTAGTGCGCGGGTTCCCATACAACGTCATATGTTTTACGGGCTGCCTAGTGCGCGGGCTCCCATACAACGTCATCTGTTTTACGGGCTGCCTAGTGCGCGGGCTCCCATACAACGTCATATGTTTTACGGGCTGCCTAGTGCGCGGGCTCCCATACAACATCATATGTTTTACGGGCTGCCTAGTGCGCGGGCTCCCATACAACGTCATCTGATTTACGGGCTGCCTAGTGCGCGGGCTCCCATACAACGTCATCTGTTTTACGGGCTGCCTAGTGCGCGGGCTCCCATACAACGTCATCTGTTTTAAGGCCAGCGGCTAAAATGACTTGATACCTACAGATAAATTTATTGAGGAAATTGAAATAATCTCGAATAGTCGTCGATTGGCTGCTATAATTGGCTGGCAAATATTTTGGCTGCCGCAGCCAGCCACCCTTAGAGTCCGTCAGGCAGCGTGGTCGGACCCAGGTCGGACCATGCAATAGATTGACACCAAACTACGCCCCGGTGTGAATGAAGACTGGACCAACCGATCCGTGAACACAACACAAACGTTTAAATTTGTTTTACCATTGGCGCAAGTCTATTTCCCCATCACTAGATGGCGCTAGTTGTAAAAATACATCGCGGTATCATTGCGTTTTTATGTCAACGCAACGATACTGCGCCCCTATTAACTATTTGTTTTATATTTGTTGTTAAAGCGGCTACAGAAATACATCATCTATGACCGTCTAGCTATTACGGTTCATGAGATACAACCTGGTGACAGACGGACAGACAGCCGAATCTCAGTAATGGGGTCCCTTTTTTTTGTACCTTCGGAACCTTAAAAACTATAACATATCAAAATCTTTTCATTCGTTCGCGCGTTTGCAAACGATAGGTATGCCACAGATTACCAAAAAAAAGCTAAGTGCAAGAAAAAACAAACATATTTCATTCATTATTTTAATGCATTATTCAAGTAATTTTAACAAAACTCAGTTATGATTGGAACATGGTTTATATCTTGAAGATTGCCTTGGCGACGGTCCCCGCGCGCGCGTCGTCTAGAGCTTTCTGGTAGTCTTTCAGCGCGTACGTCTTTACTCCGAGCTTCTCGTAGTCTACGTACCTGAGAATGTAGTAACAATTTATAATTATTAAGAGGATAGTCTACCTACTCTTTTCTCTATACAAACGTATAGACTGTTTCCTCCCTGGATAAAGATCCTATCTATCTTAATACTAGCAGAGTTCCGCTTGTTTCACCCGTGTAAGTCCCGATCCCGTGGGAATATCGGGATCAATAGTAGCCCGGGATCGTGGTTTACGCGGGAGAAATCATACTTTTACGTCTCCACTTCGCAGGGATCGTGGTTTACGCGGGAGAAATCATACTTTTACGTCTCCACTTCGCAGGGATCGTGGTTTACGCGGGAGAAATCATACTTTTACGTCTCCACTTCGCAGGGATCGTGGTTTACGCGGGAGAAATCATACTTTTACGTCTCCACTTCGCACGATCTTCAGCCAGCATCCCAGTCCCTAGCAGTTGTTTATGTTTTTCTTTTTATTGTAATTTTTTGTTTTTTGTGTTTAATCAATCAATCAATCAATCATCCCGCGTAGGGAGGCCATTTGCACGCATATCCGATCTCTAGACATCAAGCACTTCTTGGGTCTTCCCATCTGCTGCGGCCGGGCGGAGGCGCCATAGCAAGACATTTGACATTTTTATGGTGAAATATCTTGTACTTAATAAAACGCAAGTGTAACTGACTGACTGACTGAATGATGGACAACGTACAGGCTAAACGGCTGGGTGTAGAGACTTGAAATTTGGAACATAGGTTCTTTAAGGGTTGAAAGTGAGCACTAAGAACGGATTTTTCGAAATTCTACCCCTAAGGGGTAAAAATGGGGAAAAACGTTTGTATGCAACTTCGTAACGGCTTGACCTAGAAACTTGAAATTTGACATAGATATTGATATTGGGTAGTAAGTGAATCTCTAAATTTTTTTTTTCCAAAATTCAACCCCTAAAAGTGTTCAATTGGGGATGAAAGTTTCTATGGGAATTGATTCAAAGAGATTTTGTTATTGTTTTCGGGGGTACTATCCGAAGCCCGACGGGTTTCGGGTTCCCATCTTGTTAGTATATAATTTAGTATCTAACCTATCTCCCATAGCCTTGAGCCAGCCGAGCGCGCTGGGGAAGCTGAACGGGTTGATCTTCACTCCGATTACAGTCAGCTCCTTATTGTATATTTGGAACGGGTTCACGCTGTAACACACGAGTATTCGAAATAAACATTGATACCCAAATAGTTCAAGTAGGTAGGTACTAAAATCCAAACTACAGACCACACCTACAGCACATACCTATGCATGAATTTCTATGTCTTTTATAGCTGTAGGTGTGGTCTGTTTAAGTAAAATGTCAGTATAGGTGTACGTCCGTGTCGTGTATTTTTAACCCCCGACGGAAAAAGAGGGGTGTTATAAGTTTGACGTGTCTGTCTGTCTGTCTGTGTGTGTGTGTGTGTGTGTGTGTATCTGTCTGTGGCATCGTAGCTCACGAACGGATGAACCGATTTCAATTTAGTTTTTTTTGGTTGATAGGTGACTCTTGCGCGAGTGTTCTTGGCTATGTTTGATCAAAATCGGCTCAGCCGTTCATAATATAATATGTGGGTTGAAGCTCGACAGTAAAAATTGAATGTTTTCAAATATGCCCGAGTGGGGTATCAAATAAAAGAGCATAACTTTTTAGGACAAGACCTTGACTTTTCTTAAAATTCTTAAATTATTATTTTCGCTATTAGGTTTTTTGATAGGTAGGTACTATTAGGTACCTACTTACTTATAAATTCTTTGATTTTTCCGGTAGGTAGTAAGTTATTTAATCTGTAAAGCGTCTGTTTAAATACACTTTGGAGTTAGACAAATAGATGTCGCTAGACATTTTCGTTCGTACCTACAGTAATTATTATTGAAAGAAATTAACAAAATTCTTAAAAAAACGGAAAACATAAACGAAAATGGCGCCATTAAACTTTTTTTTTACACTTGGTCGATGGTATATTTTTTTAAATCAGGCCTTGAGTTCATGAGTTGATACAAAATAGCACCAAAATAGTCACTTGAGATTGGCTGTATGCACAAACTGTGCGAAACCTTACGCCGAAATCAAAATTATACTTTGTATAAGAAGATCGGCGTTTTTCCTTAGGGATTTTACCTGGGGGTTAGAGGTACCTTAATTTTATTTTATGTGCCATCGAAAATTACGAGACATGAATTATTCATTTAATTTATGCGAACTAAAGCCATGGTGTTAGTATTTTCGTCCTACTCTTGATAAGTTAAAAGATATTGGATGTTGAAGTTTCACATTTGGGAGTCAAGTGTTAACACAAAACACCACAAGATGTCGTTACTTGTCTTGAATATCCATAAATCTGAATTGGTAAACCAATAATATGGCAGTTAGTCAAGTCATCTTGCGGTCAATAAATATTATTAGTTAAAATAATTATTTTCTTTATAAATTCTGGACCGATACGTGGAATTCTGTAACCATTTATTGGTTTTACAAATTCAGATTTATGGATATTCGAGACAAGTAACGACATCTGGTGAAATAAGTTCGTGTAAAAAATTGATTGAAGTACCGAATATGATATCTGTGGATCATAGCTGGTCCAATTTGAACGGTCTTCTTTATGAACCGTCAAAATCAAAATTAGAGAAAAAACACATTTCCTTGTTATAGTACGCACACAAAAGAAGTTGCGTCGTAACAAACGGAAAATATAATAATTTAGATCGTCAAAATATTGTTCTGTTTTTCAAAGGTATGCACATGTTAGGAAAATGGCAATCCATTATAACACTAAAAAAAGGAGCAGAATATACTATAAAATAAACTAATAAAATAACATTTAACAACTCTACATCCGAGGGACTTCTTTTGTAGAATGGACTATGACACAATTTCTTTTGTTTTTAAATGTCTAGGTGGTCGATTTTTCTTTTCTTTTTAAAGCTCTCGCACATGGGTGCGTTTTCCAGCCGATATATCGAATAAGTTTTTGTGCGTTGTGTTGAATTCCCTAAATATTGGATTTTCAAACTATAATTTGATGAACGTCATAATGTCCAGGATTAATCCTGTGATTTCTGTTATCGGTTTAAGTCATCATTATTATAACAGAGAAAATTAAATGCAATAAAAATGTTAAAAAAATATTATTTAATTAAGTATTTGATGGACTTCATTACGTGATGGCAGGATACTTACGAAGCTTGATGTGTGGGAGGACAGCATCCGAAGAGAACATACTTCCCGCCTTCTATTAAATAATTGAAGCTGATTTCCATTACTTTACCAACGCCTGGAATATTAAGAATAAGATATAATTAATAAGAATAATAATAATAATTAAGAAATAAGTTAAGATAAAGTACCCCTGACGCGAATAACCGACTCCAATGCGGAAGGTTGTGGATTCAATTAGGTACTGCCGGGAGCAAATATAAATAAATGTTTCTAATAAGTAATCTAGGTTTTTTTTTACAAAAGAAACATTTTTTTTAGGTTTCTGTTTGTTTATACTTAATATTGTTTTTTTTTGTTTTAAATTATGTATCTATAGGTACTATGGTCAACCAGGGGAAATGCGACCAATGGGGGAAATGCAACTAATTCATTTTACCGGACTTACAATTGTTCTATTGATAAAATCGCTATCTAGTCACGATATTAGAAGATATTTCTCCTATCACGATTGGCGATTTTTTCAATATAACAATTGTAAGTCCGGTAAAATGAATTAGTCGCATTTCCCCCATTGGTCGCATTTCCCCTGGTTGACCTTACATATATTGGAGCTGTTATCTATCTATCACAAATTAAAGAAAAAGAAAAAAAATATATGCAGGTAATATATCCATTGTCTAGTCACCGTAACACAAGTTTAGGGCACAGCTTAGTTAGAAGCTAGATGGCGCTGTGTGATGGTCGCAGAATTTATTCATTTATTCAATCTAAAGATTGTAAAACTTCTAATAAAGCATGATTAAATTATCTAAGTAGTTCAGTGTAACCTGTGCAGTCGATGATGACATCGAACTGTTGTTGCTCCTTCTCCAGCACGTCGGGAGTCACCAGCCTGTAGCCAGTGTCTGGAAACAAAGATAATACATTACTAACTTTGTTAGAGGAAAGAAGCACTTTTTGTGGTGGAGAAATGCAGCCTTATGCACCTTTACGCCACTCTTGGGGTGAGAGTGGCGCGGTGAGTGGGGAGCCCTATGGCTTAAAGGTAAAACTTCTACTAAAACTCCAACAATTCCTCACTCATGTCAGGGACTATGGGCATATGCAAGTCTTCAGCCGTACCCAAGGGCACCCTACCCTGTGGTCATCATCCTCACGTTCCCGGTTGCATTCCTCTCGGGAGCCCGGGGTCCGCTTTCCTGCTCTTAAGTCTCCGCGCGCACGATCTTTAGTATCCCGTGTAGTTTATCCCCCATTTGCACGCATATCAGCCTTCTAGACGTTTTAAAAGCCAGCATTTTTGAGACTTCTCAACCAGCTGTGGCCGGGCGAAGGCGCCATAGCAAGACATTTGTTTCCCACGTAACGTAAAATGTATTAAGTATCAGTAAACTAAGTAGGCGAGGCTCGGCGACATTAAGTCGGTTTAAACATCAGTTTAAATGCGACATCACCCCAACCCACTCGCCTTTGAGCTCCTAAACTATGAGGGGAAACAGAGACTAAAACGAAAGCGAGTACTGTAATCGAGGAAGGCGAGACAGTGGCCACGTCCTTCTCCAAGACACACGACTACATAACACATCAGCTCATGTGTCCAAAGACCGATCGCAGATAGAAGATTAAACCTATAAAAAAAAATGCGACATTTCCTTCTATTCTATGATGTAAGGGCATCAACTTACTCATCTTTTTGACGATATCCAGTCTTGTTTTGTTCATTTCTGAGACTGTGACTTCTCTGTGACCGTGGTGGTGCAGTGTCGTCACCCATAGGTTACCTGGAAGGTACACCAGTAAGGTTTAAAAAATAAAAATTAATAGACAAGGTGAAACTTTAAGGGGTGATATAGGTATCTACGAGCTAAACCCCTAAACAGAACTCATAGAATCGGCAGATTCACTAGTTTTTTTTTTAAAGGAAAACCTGCCGATAACGCCGCCAGTGAATTTTGGAAAATGTATTTTCCTTAACATTTCTTGCTAACACGATTTTGTTCTCATATTTTCCTGAGTCTCCTCGCAACCAAGAGTGTATTGATGTAGTTGAAACGTCGAGGTCAAGGCATTTAAAAACTTTAACAACTCGATACTTCGCGTGTAATTATTCGAAAATAATACATAATGTATGTTTGAGAAAATATCATGAACTCACCAATGATACCAGCTCCCACCACAAGAATCTTCTCCCCCACCTTGAGCGGCGAGGCGCGGTCGAAGCCGTGAGACACGCACGAGTATGGCTCGCAGAGACCACCTGGGAAAAAAGAAGATTGTGTAGGTAGCTAGCGGAGAAAAAACTATTTTTCCGGCGAGAGTGTTTTTTGAATCCAGAGAGGAGCGAAGGATTCTAGAGTAGAGTTCCGAGCGTAGCGAGGGATTCTTCTCTAACGCACAAATGAAAATCAGCAAAAATCGAGCTATTTAAATCGCCCAACGTGGCAATAGCGATTCAAAAGTTGGGTTTCAGATCGGTTTCAGTACTGTCTTTGCGGCAATGTGCCTCCTGCAATGTGGATTACCTTGCCTCGTGGTGAGAGATTCCGGCAGCAGGAATACCTGATCCTGCGGGACGCGCACGTACTGCGCCCAGCCGCCGTCGCGGAATATGCCGATGGTGCTGTTGATGCCGGCCGTCTTGCAGTACTGGTAGCTGCCTTTGCGGCAGAAGTCGCAGAGATTGCACGCCCTGGGATCATGAGGGAGAGCTTTTGCAGGCATTGATTTGATATAAGACATATACAGCTTAACAGACGTCGGGTGGAATCACCCACCATCACCCAGTGATCCTGGTGCAATGCTACTTAATAAAGCAGCAGCATTGTTTCCATAGATATATTTATAGAAAAAAGCAGTTGTATGTAAGGAATAGGACCTCATTATAAAAAAAAACCGTCCAAGTGCGAGTCGGACTCGCGCACGAAGTGTTCCGTACCATTATCACAGTTGGGTAAGAAACCCTTAAATTAACACTGGACCAACCAATCCGTAAACAAACCGCGAACGTTAAAATTTATTTTACCACTGGCGCCACTCTATCACTTCATAACTAGATGGCGCTAGTGGTAAAATACATCGAGTTATCGTTGCACGTTTGTTGTATGAGAGCCCCCTTAGGTATTGTTATAGCGGCTACAGAAATAAATCATCTGTGAAAATTTTAACTGTCTAGCTATTAGGGAAGGGTTTATGAAATATAGCCTGGTGACAGACGAACGGACAGACAAACAGACAGCGGAGTCTTAGTACTAGAGTCCTCTTTTTACCCTTTGTGTACGGAACTCTAAAAAGTAGGTATAATTTGACCTTGATCATACCAACCTGTTAGGATCAATGACGACTTTCTGTCCCTTTTTGAAAATGGAGTTCTTTCCTGCTTCGGATATAACTCCACTGGACTCGTGTCCTAGCGGCAGGGGACGCTCCTTCGACGCTGGAAACTCGCCCTGTAAACCAAAAATAACTTAATATTTCAGAGAGGTAAAGTTGGTAACGTGTATAATGGCATAATAGTAGATTGTATAACAAGGGAGCAAAATAGTATTTTTACGGCGAGGGCGTTACTTTGAATCACGAGCAAAGCGAGGAATTCTAGAATAGAATCCCGAGCGTAGCGAGGGATTCTAACGTAGAATTCTGAGCGCAGCGAGGGATTCAAAGTATACATCGCCCGAGGCAAAAATAATTTGCTCTCGAGTCATATACTCTACTTTTCATCCCCTTTCTATGAGAAAATAAATAAGATATGGTGTTACGTAATTCGTGAATATACCTATTTACTTAAACAAAAATGTTGGGTATAAAATTTTAATATCACGTTTATTATACAGAAGCCCTCTATTAATATTTGTTGGTTGTTATAGCGGCTACAGGAATACATCATCTGTGAAAATTTCATATAAATACTAAAAAAAATAAGCAAAATGAATGAAACTAATGAAACTAATGAAACTAATGAAACTAATGAAACTAATGAAACTAATGAAACTAATGAAACTAATGAAACTAATGAAACTAATGAAACTAATGAAACTAATGAAACAAATGAAACTAATGAATCTAATGAAACAAATGAATGAACTAATGAAACTAATGAAACAAATGAAACTAATGAAACTAATGACACTAATGAAACTAATAAAATAAATAAATTCTGTGAACAACACACAGCGCCATCTAGCCCCGTGGTAAGCGACTAAGCTTGTGTTACGGTGACTCAACAAATATCAGCCAGTAATTCATATAATTTACGTTTGATTTCGATGAATGATACATATGTTCCAAATTCAAATTTACTTTGCTCCCGGCTGTTTTATTTTGCTCCCGGCTGCTTTACTTTGCTCCCGGCTGTTTATCTTAACAGAAAAGAGCTACTTTGGTCCAACTTATAGCGGACCAAAGCGACACTTTTTGAATAGAAGGGATGAAAACATATTTTTTCTAATATCCTTTATCCAGGGAGGAAACAGTCGTTCACGTTTGTAAAGTTTGTATGGAGAAAAGAGTAGGTAGACTGTCCTCTCCTTGAGCAAAAATAAAATTCAGGTTTTTTAAAGTTAAAAACGATGACATGTTTTAGTAAAACTTAACAGTTTTTTTGTTACTTACTTTGTTAAGGAAAACAGTTTGGGTATAGACCCGCGTTTTTTGGAAAGCGTTTTTCCTTAGAAACAGTAATTAGGTAAGTGCTATTTTTAGTGCTGTCTGTCCGTCTGTCACCAGGCTGTATCTCAATAATTGAGATACAGCCTGGTGACAGATAGCTTCAAATAGCTTTCACGGTTCATGAGATAGAATTATTCTATCTCATGAACCGTGAAAGCTATTTTTAGGGTTCCGTACCTAAAGGTAAAAACGGGACCCTATTACTGAGACTTCGCTGTCTGTCTGTCTGTCTGTCTGTCCGTCCGTCCGTCTGTCCGTCTGTCACCAGGCTGTATCTCATGAACCGTAATAGATAGAAGGTTGAAATTTTCACAGAAGATGTATTTCGGTTGCCGCTACAACAACAAATACTAAAAACAAAATAAAACAATTATTTAAAAGGGGCTCCCATACAACAAACGTGTTTCAAAAATAACAAGGAGTTTCGTACAATGTGAGGTCGCTTCTGATTGGTCAGGACAAATCAAGTTGGTCATGGAATTCAAAATGGCTGCCCTATCTGTCAAATATACCAGTCTGCCTTACTTACCAAAGAGTTTCTTTTACGTTTCAGATTTTCTTTGTGCCAAGGTTTTTTTTTTTTTTTGAGTGATTCGGTCGTTTGATGGGAGTAAGAATCGAAGATAAATATTTCATATTTTCCTATAAAATTTAAAAATTGGTTGTTGTAAACCATTTTAGGGTTCCGTATCCAATTGTGATAGTGGTACGGAACCCTTTGTGCGCGAGTGTCGCACTTGCCCCGTTTTTTTTTTTCTTCATCATGGCGTCGATCCACGAAATGTTTGTTACTTCGCACATCTGCCAGTGTCGTGTTTATTATCGTATCCCTCTTCTTCTTATTTTAGCTTTGGCGTCGTACATCTTGTACATCTTGCCAGTATCAAGTATTGGCCCGATCGGGCTCAAAGTTTCAAGTCAGGAGCTATGGTAAAGCGGTGGCAACTTTACCATAACCTTGAAGGACTTTTAGAGACAACGAAGAAAGTTCACTCAATTTTGTTTTCGCTACACTTGTGCACATTCACGGAACTTAATTGAATAAGATTTTACTTTTGGTAAAATCTTATTCAATTTAGTTACACAATTCAGCCCGGTTTACACCATGGTTTCACGAAAATAAAATTGATGCATGACAAGTTGTCTGCGCGTTCTCGCCAAAACTCTCTATTATGAGATTGAATTAATAAATAGAGTTCTGTTTGGGCCGCCTTGGTGAACGCGAGGTCCTGAATTTTATTCTCGTCAATTTAGTTTCATGAAAGATAACGAGTGTAGTGAAAATAAAATAACAGTGCCGAACACGGAATTATCGCGTTACAAACAGATGCTCACATGGAGTTGCAATTAAATACCAATACCATTTATTTTGTGCATTCCTGCACAAAATAAATGGTATAAAATAACCGCATTGTTAAAATTCTAAATGGCACATATTTCAATATATGTTATATTCACGTAATTGCCCTTAAATGCTGGCAGAAAGGCCATAACTAAAGAACTGAACTGAATAAATAAATATGATTTAGGTACCTGTATAATATGCAGATCTGTGCCGCATATCCCAGAGTATTCCACCTTCACGATGACGTCATCATCTTCTATGAGCTTCGGGATGGGGTAGTCCTTCTGGTACTGAAGAGTGAGGGTCTTGCCGTCGAATACTACTGCTTCCATTTTAATAGGGTCCTGCTGGGAAAATCGTGTAATCTCATTAATCTAAAATTACAAAAGAGGTTGCTTGAACTCGTAAAAAATACTGGCACCATTTGCAAGAAAAAAATCGAGATGGAAAATTAAAAAAACTATTGGTACCTATCTTCCGTTTGGAAACCGGAAAAAAAAGTAACAATCACACAACATTGACAGCCTCTGTGGCGTGTAGTGTAGGGCGTAGCTTCGATTTCAATGCAGAAGGTTGTGGGTTTGGTTCCGCCGGGTGCAAGTATTTAGGCTTAAAATAATAGTTATTTATTATGCAAGGCTGCAAAGTTGATTTTTGCAGCGAGTACTTGTATTGAAACCTGAGCGTTGCGAAGATTTCAAAGGTACGAGATGCAAAAAACTTTGCTGCTTTTGCTGCTAAAAAACACACAATTTTTCACCTCACTACAGCGAGGAAAACGCTAGGTGCATTTTTCCGGTAGAAAACTCAATTCGACAAATTGTTTTATTTCTATTTTAAATGCTAAAAATAGAAATAAAATGAAAAAAAAAAAAACAAAACAATTACCTAAAGTTATTACTCGTAGTTACAAATCTTGGCAACCACGTGTTGACTCCTCGACGTGTGTTATCAAACTGATTCAAATTGACCGGGCTTATAAGCAATGTAGGAGGAAAGGTCATTGTTAGGTAACTACCCATCTATAGACTAGTAGCTACCCGCGGTTTGATTTGTCATGAAAACGGCTCAAGAATTTTCAAGAAAAAATTAACAATGCTGGGACGATGTTGAGACGATTAAGTTATTGAATAACGTGCCTTGAACGGAAAAGACTAAAATTTTATTTATTAATAAAAAAAACTGCATTGTAATTCTCTACCTACTGCTTTTTGCTGATAATGTCAGTATTAGAAACCTATCTATTTTCGTAAGAACTATCAAAATCGGATTAAGATTGTCTCCTACATACCTACCTCCACTCAATCATACAAACTTTATCTTCTTGTAGTATTAGGTACATATAGATAATAGGTAGAGTATAGTCAGGTAAAATCGGATACGGGGGAAGACCGTATGACTCAGACATCTCCTAAAATAGAGGATATTTTTTAGCATTAGCCACAGTGGTCACAAGAACAATTCACCCCGCACCGATCTGTGGCACCCGGCAGTTGCTATGTCACCTGTTTTGGGAGATATTTGAGTCATACGGTCTTCCCCCGTGGCCGATCTTACCTGACTATAGTCTACCTACACAGAAGATAATATAAACGACATAACAATGTTTTTAAGGCAAGTTGTAGGTAGTTAGGTATTTTAGTAGGGATTAAGATCACCGCACATTATACCGGAGCATTGGATAAATGTAGGTCTACCGGTAGGTTCGGTAGGTATCTCATGGCATCAGAAAAAAAGAATTCGTCTTTTTAGGGTTCCGTACCTAAAGGTAATAAAAACGGGACCCTATTACTGAGACTTCGCTGTCTGTCCGTCTGTTACCAGGCTGTATCTCATGAACCGTAATAGCTAGAAGGTTGAAATTTTCACAGAAGATGTATTTCGGTTGCCGCTACAACAACAAATACTAAAAACAAAATAAAACAATTATTTAAAAGGGGCTCCCATACAACAAACGTGTTTCAAAAACTACAAGGAGTCAGGACAGGAACAGGGACATGAGGACAAATCGAGTTGGTCATGGAATTCAAAATGGCTGCCCTATCTGTCAAATATACCAGTCTGCCTTCACTTACCAAAGAGTTTCTCAGTTTCAGATTTCTTTGTGCCAAGGTTTTTTTTTTTTTTGAGTGATTCGGTCGTTTGATGGGAGTAAGAATCGAAGATAAATATTTCATATTTTCCTATAAAATTTAAAAATTGGATGTTGTAAACCATTTTAGGGTTCCGTATCCAATTGTGATAGTGGTACGGAACCCTTTATGCGCGAGTGTCGCACTTGCCCCGTTTTTTTTTTTTCTTATCGGTTATGGACCGATTGGAAAGTAGCCAGTGCCAAGTATTATTATATTACTTGCAAGTTATTTGCTGTAGTTTTGGCGGGAACGCGGAGACAGCATGTCGTGCTCTAATTTTATTTTCATAAAACTATGTCGTAAACCGGGTTAAATTGTGTAATTTTGGTGGGAACGATAGATACTATAAGCACGGGTCGGTTACCATCAACTTCTGTGACACATTCCCGCGTTCCCCGACGCGGGAACGTAAGGTACCACATACCTACTCAGAGACATGAAATTTGTTTTCGGCTTATTATTTTTGCCTTTTTAAAGTTTGGTTTTGTTTTAACTTGAAACATTTTTTAAGTCGGGGGTTTTTTATTGGTATTTGTTGTTGTAGGTAATAGCGGCTACAGAAATACATCTTCTGTGAAAATTTCCACTTTCTAGCTATCACGGTTTATGAGATACAGCCTGGTGACAGACGGACAGACAGACAGCGAAGTCTTAGTATTAGGTAATAGGGTCCCGTTTTTACCCTTTGGGTACGGAACCTTAAAAATGAGTTGCTAAATGTGTTGTTAAGCGCAAAAATAATTATAATTGCATAAGTTGATACAAAATGCTATGCAATAGCTTTACCGTTGCAGTCCCCGAGTGTCACCTTAGATGAAAACAAAAATAGTAGATACGGTATATTCTAACATTGCGTATTCGGTAAATGAGCTAGAAACACCTACATGCATTTTCATAAAAAATGTATTTAAAAACATTTGTCTTTAAGAATGATTCAGGTATTTGTAAATAAGCAAAAAGGCATTCTTATGGATGTCAAGAAGATAATCGCAGTGTGACAGCACGTGCTCACGCGGCAACGGTTCGACATACAACTGAGGCTAGTGCGTCAGCTAGACGCAGTTTTATCGTCTCATTTTCCGAGACTAGGTACTGTATCTTTAGTTTTTTGTTTTAATCTAAGAGTGCCACACGTTTTTTTTGTCAGTAATGGATGAGTATGAGGAAAAACTGTTTAACTAAATTGTGTAAGAATTTAAAATGTTATTGTTGTTACACTTTACTATACTTTATGTGTTTTTCTTACTTAACTGTGTTGTTTTTATTATTGTTATTAAAAAATGTAAAAAAAAAACCGCATTAGATAAGAGATTTTTCGATCGTCTGATAGCTAGACGATCGCCGAATGGAAATTCATTTTAGCTATAAGGTCCCCATTGCTATGATTAGCTGTAAGTTATGTGTTTTATAGATTTTGGTACAATACCTACTAATTGAAGCTAGCCTACATCGAGCCTAGTGGGGATGCATCGAGCCTAGTGTGGGGCTCTCTACTGGGCTAAAAAATACGAATGTCGCATCTAATCATGTTTGTATTATCATTTTTAGGGTTCCGTACCTAAAGGTAAAAACGGGACCCTATTACTGAGACTTCGCTGTCTGTCTGTCTGTCTGTCTGTCTGTCTGTCTGTCTGTCCGTCCGTCCGTCCGTCTGTCACAAGGCTGTATCTCATGAACCGTAATAGCTAGAAGGTTGAAATTTTCACAGAAGATGTATTTCGGTTGCCGCTACAACAACAAATACTAAAAACAAAATAAAACAATTATTTAAAAGGGGCTCCCATACAACAAACGTGTTTCAAAAATAACAAGGAGTTTAGTACAATGTGAGGTCGCTTCTGATTGGTCAGGACAAATCGAGTTGGTCATGGAATTCAAAATGGCTGCCCTATCTGTCAAATATACCAGTCTGCCTTACTTACCAAAGAGTTTCTTATAAGTTTCAGATTTTCTTTGTGCCAAGGTTTTTTTTTTGTTTATGTTATTAGGTTTATTTTTTGTTTAACAAACTATTCTAGGTACTCTATTCTAATTTAAATTCATCAAAAAATGGCGATACCAAAATTGAGACAGCTTCTCACGCCGAAATGCCATTTGAAGTGAAAATTCGAAGTGTCATTTGGTCAAGCCTATAGTTACCGCAAATGAAAGTGTCATTTGGTCTAGTCAAACCGTTTAGGGGCAATGCCATGGCAGTTAAAGGATTTATTGCATAAATATATTTTTTCTAATATCTTTATCCAGGAGGAAATAGTCGACTACGTTTGTAAAGTTTGTATCGAGAAAAGAGTAGGTCGACTGTCACCTAAATGTTTACTTGGTTTTTTAATTTCAGACTATGATCTGACGTTTTGTTTCTTTGTATTTGACAATTTTTGTTCAGAAAGAGGTGTAAAATCGTAGTCCACAATAAAAAAATGAAGTATAGATAGAAGTTTCTAATCTGCTTCCGCATTTTAACTAAAACATAATAACCCAGTGCCTACATCCGTTAGGTAACATAACCTCAGTGTCACATCGTCCTCTCGACACAAAGGTCGTCACATGACGCTGTGTCAGTGCTCCAGATGACAAATTAATAGTAAAATCATGTCCAAGAAATTTCGACAAGTCTTGTAAATAAATAAATAAATATTGCACGACGTTACACACCGCGAAATCTAGCCCCAAACTAAGCACTAGGCTTGTACTATGGGTACTAGACAACGGATATACTACATATCATACTTTTTTTTTGTAAATACATACATATGAGACATAGAATACACCCAGACCAGATACAAATTTTTATTTTTAAGCATAAATACTTGCACACGACGGGAATTGAACCCGCAACCTCCTGCATTGCAGTCGGGCCTTCCCCCGACGCGCCACTGAGGTCGTCTGAGGGGGTCTAGTTCATAATATCGACGGTCACTACATCGACGGTCGTTGTATCGAAAACGTTCCATCGACGGATTAATGTATCGACAGTACCCCAAATCGATGGTACGCTACATCGACAGTACACCAAATCGATGGTACGCTACATCGACAGTACACCAAATCGATAGTACACTGCATCGACAGTACACCATATCGATGGTACGCTGCATCGACTACTCGAGCCCGAGCCAGATTTATATAAAAAACACTGGGTTTTAAAACGTTTTTAATCACATTTTGTTGTAAATTGCTTGATTTTGATGTAACCCACATAAAATTGTTGAAAAAAAATAACTATTTAAGAGGGTGGGTACTGTTACCATTTCTATACAAACATAAAACCAAAATATAATTATGAAAATTTTAGTTATCTACCTTAATATCGGTATTATTTGGATTAGGATTTTATTTTAATAGGGCCCCCACCACAAGGTTTTCCAAAATATTCATTCGATATGAAATAAAACGGAGCTAAATTTCGTTCATTTTTCCAGCGTAAATATGCATATAAATTAATTTTCTACTCATAATAACTATTTATTTCTGCATGAATGTTATTGAATCATCATAATAATTCTTATTAAGTATCTTTTAGCTTAGGTAGTTCATACATACCTACAGAGATTTAGTAAATTGTAGCTTTGCCTTAAACGAGATTTTTCGTACTACCCTCATGAGTTGGTAATAAAATTGTTTTGAATCATTTTGTCGTCTTTCTTGGTGTTCGTTATAAAAATGAACGAAATTAAATTAGCTACAACGCATAACAATAAGCAATGTTTAGTAATAAACGGTTACAAAATGGTGAAGTATAAAGTAATCGATAAAGGTGTGCATTACTGGTATCGTGTAAAAAAATATACCGATGCAAAGTGTCGAAGTACTTGTAGTAGTGTACTCTGTGATTCTAATCACGTATTAAAGAACAATATGACAGTTCACAATCACGCGCCACAACAATTTTATGGGGGTTACGTCAAAATCAAGCAATTTACAACAAAATGTGATTAAAAACGTTTTAAAATCTTGTGTTATTTTATATAAATCTGGCTCGGGCTCGAGTAGTCGATGCAGCGTACCATCAATATGGTGTACTGTCGATGCAGTGTACTATCGATTTGGTGTACTGTCGATGTAGTGTACCATCGATTTGGTGTACTGTCGATGTAGCGTACCATCGATTTGGGGTACTGTCGATACATTAATCCGTCGATGGAACGTTTTCGATACAACGACCGTCGATGTAGTGTCCGTCGATATTATGAACTAGACCCCGTCTGAGGTTGTATCATCATCATTATCATTAAAATTATTACAATCTAAAATAGAAACTCTAGGTTCATGGCATTGAGTTACAATACCTATTAATAGCCTGTTAGCTCAGAAGGGTTCAACTTAGAAGGAAACACAGACATTGTACTTTATATTATTATTCATATATTTTTCAATATTATCATCGATCTATATTTGTTTACGTTCGAAGACATGCTTGTCATAATAATCATTGTCCTATTTTAAAAGTCACAAGAAGGTTGATTAACTTTACATAAAACCTATATTTTTCACGCGCCGCGCTACAACAATCGCGGCGCCGCGCCACCTAGCTGAAGTAAATGCAAGCTAACACTATAGAGCCATAATCTCTAGCTGACATAGACCTGTGGGCCTGTGTGTGACCATAGACCCTTGTCTATGGTCATCGATGGTGCCAACACCCAAAAAACCTAAAATAGTCCGGTCAAATTAGAGATTCAAGGTTACATAAATTCCCACCAAGCTGAAAATCGGTGATATTGTTTAAAATATCATTAAAAATAAAATTTGAAAGTTCCCTATCTTTCCCCTGTGAGGAAAAAAAATTATTAAAGGTCAAATAGTTTTTCGCGATTTTCAGCAAAACGGTAAGTTTTATCATAAAAATACCTCAGACAAAAGTTGTAGATCATAAAATTATCTACAAAAATTTATTAACACTTTTTTTCTACGAGCCACCGTTTTTGAGATATAGCGATTCAAAAAGCTGTAAAGTTTTATAAAAAGTAAATATTTTAACATATATTACAACTATAGAAATGTATACATACGTGGCGTACTCATGCATAATTATGACGATTACAACTTTACAATTTTTTGAATCGTTATATCTCAAAAACGGTGGCTCGTAGAAAAAAAATATTAATAAATTTTTGTAGATAATTTTATGATTTTATCAACTTTTGTCTGAGGTATTTTTATGATAAAACTTACCGTTTTACTGAAAATCGCGAAAAACGCCTTTAATGCCTTTAATGCCTGACCTTTAATAAAAAAATTTCCTCACAGGGGAAAGATGGGGAACTTTCAAATTTTATTTTTAATGATATTTTAAACAATCTCACCGATTTTCAGCTTGGTGGGAATTTATGTAACCTTGAATGTCTAATTTGGTCTAATTTGACCGGACTAAAAATGTTTTCGATCAAAAACTTGAGACACCTATCGAAAGTGTCCGTTTCAAAACACGTCCGTTTCATTGCGGATTCCCCCTACTAAATTTTTGATGATGATAGATCGATGCATATATCTACCTTTTGATTTTTTTCATTTTATAATTATAATAAAAATTAAAAAAAAAGAAAATAAAAAAAATCAAATGGTAGATGCATAGTCATGACAGATATAGGTCTTATGGCATAAACATATTTGCTCTAATGTCTTTATCCAGGGAGAAAAACTTCGACTACGTTTGTATGGAGAAAGAGAATGGAGACTGTCCTCTTTAGTGCCCCCTATACCTGCTAAACTCAAAATCCATGTCGGGCGCATCGAAAATTGTTGATTAGGTATTTCATGACGGAATGTCGTAGAACTTTTTTTGTGTACAGATTGTAGGCGACATTGTTTCCGATATTTTAGTGCAGTTTCCATACAAATATGTCGACGTATTGAAGCCTATCGACATTTTAGCCAAATCAGACATTTTTTGTCTAAAATTTGGATAGGCTTTGCACCAATAGGAGGTTCTTGTCTTAAAACTACACCAAAATGTAGGAAACAATGTCACCTACAATCTGTACACAAAAAAAAAGTTCTACGACATTCCGTCATGAAATAATCAACAATTTTCGATGAGCCCGACAGGGATTTTCAGTTTCAAGGTCGTTGGCGTTGTAATTCCTCTTAAGTAGGTAGTAACTAAGTGTACCAATGTGAACCACCAGTCTCAAGGTTCACAAGCCGCCACTGTTGGCGAATATCCCATGCCTTCAGACCGTGGTGAGTCCTAGGACATGTCGATTTCCTCACGATGTTTACCTTCACCGTAAGAGCGATGTTATTGTTATGTTATGCGCTACTGTGTTTTAAAATGTAATACATACCTTAGCCTGCTTATATCTTCCACACAACAAACCAAACTAACAGATAATACCTAGCTATTATCTCCGACATAACTGTTGTTTATCTATGTGTCAAGTAAATAGGCGATAACGTATTATTCTACGGATAATATAATTTTATCATGTTATTTAATATGTAGGATGACAATCATTTCGGATTGATGCTACGACAAAGAAAAAGGCCGCTTACTGTCCATTACACACATTTCCCATTACCACACACAAACATCTACATCCACACACAGACACACACACATCCACACACACACACATCCGCACACGCACACACATCCACATCCACACACAAACATCCACATCCACACACACACATCCGCACACGCACACACACATCCGCACACGCACACACACACACGTCCACACACAAACATCCACACACACATCCACATCCAATCTAACTTGAATCGAAATATAACGAAACAAATCTGAATCTTGCTTCGGAATATATCGGCCTTTAGTTTAAAAAAACCGCTGGTTTTTTCGGTGAAAAATAATCTCAAATTTATCAATAAAATGTTCTGATTTCCAAAAATTGATCATTTTGATGTGGAGAAATACCCCCTACACGTTTTTCAAGAATTCACTGGCTGAATGAAGAAAAAAAATATGCCACAAAATTAAAAAGAAATCAATTTCCAAACCCAAAGACGCGAGTTCAAGCCTCGCCGCAAGTGAAAATTTTTGAATGCTACTTTTTCCTTGAAAATAAATTTTCTAAATCAATTTCTTTTTAATTTTTCTTCAAGCTTCGTGGCCAGTCATTTGATAATGCAAACTTCTTCGTGTGGTATCAAGTAGTACTCGAGAGATAGAGTTACTTAGAGGTTATTTCGGTCCCGATTTCGATTCCGCACAGTAGGTAGTTACGGATGATACATAATAAAATAAATAAATAAATAATTAGCCCGTTAATTTGTCCCACTGCATGGCAAGGGCCTCCTCTTAGAGGGGTTAGGCAGTAAGACGCCACGGGAGCCTACTCCGGATTGGCGAATGTCCCATGACTTCGGACCATGGATGATACATACTCACACTTAAATATAGATAGAGAGGGAGCTTGGGGGAGTATGTGGGGGTCCTTTGATTTTATTTCAGATCTAGGTTTTAAATTACCTGGAGACCATCTCTAGGTAATTTAAAACCTAGGGTATTCTAACAACGACGTTCGAATTTTGATCCATCTTTTGATAAAGGTGTGTGAGTAATGTTCCCTCCAGTTTGACGTTTGGAACTGGCTCGTCTCGTCCGTCTGAGACGAGTTTGAAATGGATCACTATCAGGCGACCTTTCTCCTTCTAGTCTCTAATAGAGACCAGTCCATTTCTTTGCGTTTAAAATAATAATTTAATTATTGCCGCCCTACAAGTAAGCTACAACTATAATCAGTTTTAATTATTCCGATTTTTAAGAGGACCCTTCGCAACTTTAAATAAATAAAATATTGCACGATATTGATCATATTTTTTACACACAGCGCAATCAAGGATAGTACAAGCCTCATGCTTAGTTTGGGACTAAGCATTAGGCTTGTATTATGGGAACTAGACAACGAATATAGGTAGGTACCTACTACGTTGCATTATCTTACTAAATACTGATTGCTGGAATCACTTTTTCTTTTCTTCTTTATTCTCTGTACACTTTACTATCTTCTCTATTATTCTTTCTACTAATTTCCCCTGAGGTCTGACAGATCTCAGAGTAGATAAATATATACTAAAGTAAGTAACCTTAAACAGTGTATATTGCCAGTTATTTATTACGCCTGTTATGTATGATGTATGTTTCGTGTGTTGTGGCCCTATAAATAATTTAAAAAAAACGACTTCAAAAAAACATAAAATAACCTCACCAACACACAGTGCCACCGACTTAGGGGGCGTCCATAAATTACGTGAGGTGTTTTTTGAAATTTTCTGTCCCTCCCCCCCCCCCCCCCTGGTGAGATGTCGTGAGGTTTTATTCAACCCCCTCCCCCATCCTCCAATCTCACGTGAGATTTTTCAAAATGTGGGTGTCTTACGTAAACGCGTTGGATTGTTATTGTAAAAAGAAAAAAAAAAATTCTTCGTGTAAACTGTAGTGTGTTCAGTTACTGGAGCAGTAAAATACAGCTCCGGTAGCAGAATTTTTTTTTCAGTGTGTACAATCTGGATTAAATGGACCAAAATAGTATAATTTTTTTTGTTTCAATCAGAAAAAAAATTGCGTGATATTTGCCGAGACCCTCCCTCTCACGAACGTAAGATTAAGATGAGATTTGACTCGACCTCCTCCCCCCCTTAAACATCTCACGTAATTTATGGACGCCCCCTTATCTGTTATGGAATCTGAAGTCGGGCAGCCGAACTACAACACAATCTGGACCCACCCAGTAAAACTGCCCGACTTCAGATTCCATCGATACTAATATTATAAAGAGGTAACGTTGGTAACATGTATGTATGTATGTATATTGGTGGTAATCTCCGAAACTACTAGACCGATTTCAAAAATTCTTTCACTATTAGAAAGCCACATTCACTCCGAGTAACATAGGCTACTTTTGATCCCGATATTCCCACGGGATCGGGACTTACGCGGGTGAAATAACAGATAAGTCGGTGGCACTGTTTGTAGGTGAGGTTATTTTATGTTTTTTTGAAGTCGGTTTTTAATTTTTTTTATTTCAACCTTTTAAGTGTACCTACCTATCTACTAAGTACAACAAAAATATATCAAAATTTTGACCATAACTTTAATTATTGAGGATTCTCTGATGAGAAGGTGGTGCTTCATCAATCTCTAACTAGTAGCACAAGGTGGGATTCTACTTGTAAAAGTATAAAAGTAAGTAATTTACTACTTTCTGAGGAACTATTCTGCTCAATAAAAGAACCTCCTTCTTTTTAGGATTCCGTACCCAAAGGGTAAAAACGGGACCCTATTACTGAGCCTTCTCTGTCTGTCCGTCTGTCACCAGGCTGTATCTTTTTGAATTCGGTTAAAAACAACACCTCAATTATCTAATCAAGCTAAAGTTTGTTAAGCTTTAATTACCCTTCACACAATAGAATGGTGAGGCACCTTAATTTAATGATGTTTTCGATAGACATACCCACGTAAACTGTTATCTTTATTATTACATAATGAGGTAAGTAACTAAACTACTTCTTAAATTCTTTATTTAATCTGCGTACCACGGCCAAGGGCACAAGATGGCGGAAGTCTGTTGTGTTAAGAGGATAGTCGCCATTCTCTTTCTTCATACAAACGTAGTTTACATTTTCCTCCCTGGATAAAGACATTAGAGCAAATAATATGTTTATGCCATAAAACCTATATCTGTCATGACAAAGCATCTATCTTTTTTTTTTTTCTAATTAAAATAATAATAATAAAATGAAAAAAATAAAAAGGTAGATGCATAGTCATGACAGATATAAGTTTTATGGCATAAACATATTTGCTCTAATGTCTTTATCCAGGGAGGAAAATGTAAACTACGTTTGTATGGAGAAAGAGAATGCAGACTATCCTCTTAAGACGCAAGGAGATTGATTGCACGATTGGATAGGCACTCTTTAGACACCGATCCGCAAATTAACAACTTTACAGTTTTCAGTTGTTCGCTTCGTCGGGCACTTGATACAGTTGCCGTGATGCCCTATTCTCGTAATAAAATTAACAAAATATCAAACAAACAAATATACCTACATAAATAAAAAGAAATACCATAATTATTAGATAATGGGTATCTAACAACGACGACGTTCGAATTTTGATCTATCTTTTTAGGGTTCCGTACCCAAACGGGACCCTATTATACTGAGACTCCGCTGTTTGTCCGTCTGTCACCAGGCTGTATCTCATGAACCGTGAAAGCTAGACAGTTAAAACTTTTACAGATGATGTATTTCTGTAGCCGCTAAAACTAAAATATAAAACTACAAATATTATTATATAACGGTGTTTCTGTGATTGCCTCAAGGCAGATATGCTGTCACGTGAAAAAAAATGGCATGCTATCATGGCATTATAGCGGGCGGCATTAATTGTCATCGATTTCATAGCCAGCCGTAAAAATAAAAACTACTTTCCATCCTAGGGATGAAATAAGCTATTTTCTACCCGGATATCTAAATACCCATGAAATTTAACTTTCCGAAGAGAGGTGAAACATATTTGTAGTGAAAACACGTTAAATTACATCAGTTACATCTGAAACTTATAAGAAACTCTTTGGTAAGTAAGGCAGACTGGTATATTTGACAGATAGGGCAGCCATTTTGAATTCCATGACCAACTCGATTTGTCCTGACCAATCTGAAGCGACCTCACATTGTACTAAACTCCTTGTTATTTTTGAAACACGTTTGTTGTATGGGAGCCCCTCTTAAATATTTGTTTTATTTTGTTTTTAGTATTTGTTGTTGTAGCGGCAACCGAAATACATCTTCTGTGAAAATTTCAACCTTCTAGCTATTACGGTTCATGAGATACAGCCTGGTGACAGACGGACAGACGGACAGACGGACAGACGGACAGACGGACAGACGGACAGACGGACAGACGGACAGACGGACAGACGGACAGACGGACAGACGGACAGACGGACAGACGGACAGACGGACGGACGGACGGACGGACGGTCGGACGGACAGACCCTTTGGGTACGGAACCCTAAAAATAATTGTAGGTACTTACGTAACGGGTCGCTAGCTAAATAATAAGGAAACAATGTTTTCCTTTTAAATATAGATTAAAAGTTTCCTGTTAGTATATGTAATGAATTTATTTTATCATTCATTTGTTGAAATTAATGTTGTTAGGTCATAGTGTGTAACTTATTATATTTCTTTGTTTGTTACTGCGTTTTACTGTCTATTTTCGAAAGCGACTGATAATTTTGTAAGTTTTATATTTACGAGTAAAATTCTTATAGCCTTATTAATAAACGTGGAGTAAGGTTGGAGTATTGAGAATATACCTACTTTGTGTTTTTCCGTGACAATAACTTTCAAAGTTAACAAACAGAAACAAAAAGTGGTAAAATTTTTCAGACCTTACTCCACGTTTATTAATAAGGGGGCGTCCATAAATTACGTGAGTTGTTTTTTGAAATTTTCTGTCCCTCCCTCCCCCCTGGTGAGATGTCGTGAGATTTTATTCAACCGCCTCCCCCATCCTCCAATCTCACGTGAGATTTTTCAAAATGTGGGTTTCTTACGTAAACGCGTTGGATTGTTATTGTAAAAAGAAAAAAAAAATGCTTCAGAGTGTGTTCAGTTACTGGAGCAGTAAAATACAGCTCCGGAAGCAGAAGTTTTTTCAGTGTGTACAATCTGGATTAAATGGATCAAAATAGTGTGTGTAACGTCGTGCAATATTTTTTTTTTATTTTATTATGAAACTCCGTTTACAACTTTAGGATCTCCCCTATACGTAAATGCACGACTACGTGTAACCTACTAAATAGATAACTTATAAAATAAACATTTTATAATTACCTACCTATACGCATTTTTCTTGATTTACCACAATATGTTTGTTTCCAAGATTTGATCTCTATCAGCAACAACACTATAAATCGATGCAATAATATAGGGTGTTTATATTTTTGTAAAAAGACAAAGTTCGTTTTCTGGTAAGGGTAATTCGTTTTCAACACAATTCGAATATTTCCGGTTGTGTGGTGCTGGTCTTAAGAGGTAAGGCTACCTACTCGTTCTCCATACAAACGTAGTCGATGGTTTCCTCCCTGGATAAAGATATTAGAGAAAATGTGTTTATGCCATAAATCCTGTACTTATCAGCCATGCATGACCATACAGTTTGGTTTTTTTATTTTCTTATTAGAATAGAAATAAAATATAGAAAGAATCAAAACGTAGGGGCAGGATCATTGCTGATGTTTTTATGGCATAAACATATTTTCTCTAATATCTTTATCCAGGGAGGAAACAGTCGACAACGTTTGTAAAATTTGTATGGAGGAAAGAGTAGGTAGACTGTCTCCTTAAGCAGGAAAAACCTCGGGACGACGGTAAGTAGGAAGGTACTGAATATAATTAATAAAACCATAAGTTCACTATAAAGTAATTTAATTTTCACAAGCTTCCAAATACCAAAAATATACCTAACACAAAATTTTGAGCAAAATTTACAAACACGAAAAAGTAGTACTGAAGCTGAAGCAGTCTATTCATCCAACAGATAATGAAAATATTAAGCTCTAAACGTTATTCGTCGCGGGTACGGCATATTATGCCTTACTCCTGACCACAGACAATAGAACCAATTGACTACTCATAAGCACAGACCAAAAAAAGAAGAACTACGTTCTCATAAGTATACCCCCCAGCTTAGATGAAATCAAAAAATAGTAGATACGGTATATTCTAACATTGCGTATTCGAAAAATGAGCTAGAAACACCTACATGCATTTTCATAAAATTATTGTACCTATTTAAAAACATTTGTCTTAAGGAATGATTCAGGCATTTTTAATATGATAAGGCATTTTTAATTTAATATGATTTTAAAAAGATAATCGCAGTGAGACAGCACGTGCTCACGCGGCAACGGTTCGACATACGACTGAGGCTAGGCTAGTGCGTCAGCTAGACGCAGTTTTATCGTCTTATTTTCCGAGACTAGGTAACGTATCTGCTGTTTTTTATTTTTATCTAAGCCCCACCCAGCCAGAAAATATTACTTCGTTTTAGTAGTAGTTACTTTTAAGCTACTACCTCACTATTTCACGCTCTAAGTATTCACTGACCTCCATTACAACTGGACAGGACATAGCGCACTGAATTTTGTGCCTACTTGATCTGCGCCATGTTGCGCTGGTGTCGCGCGTTATCTATTGTTGAAAGTGATGGTGGTCGTCCATGGAACTAATAGCGCGACAACAGCGCAACCTGGCGCAAATCAAATCGGCACAAAGATCTAATGTAATTTTGTATGGTATAGCAATTCCAGCGTGCTTGTATAGTTTCATTTCAGTGGTAGAGATAGGTAACGCATCGGCCAATCACAGAGTTTGATTATTATCTCACCCCCTGCCCGCAATGAGGAGGAACACTAACTTTTTATCCCGGCAGAGGGCGTTAGTCGAATGATCTTAGGTTTGAATTAGGAACTGTCAAACAGGTGTTTTTTACATCTCTCGGCGCCAAATTGGCCATATCGGTCTCAGACCGAAAGAAAAAAAATCTCGGCGTTTTCATTCGTGGGGGACCATCAACAAAAAAAAAAGATCATCCGATGCCAGTGCCATCTCACAGCTTTGCGTGTGCCACCCCATTTGAGTTGTGTTTTAAAGAAAAATTCGCGGTATTAGCAGTCAATTGGTTCTATTGTCTTTCTTTGCCCCTGACCAATAAAATTCGTTGTAAAATCGGTCGAGGGCGAAGTTACTACGTCAAAGACGTCGAAATAACATACTTATTATTTGCTTCGCGCTTACCGTTACGGTACGATTTCTACCAATTCACTCTGTTAAGAACGTGGCGACTGTTACCATTTCCATACAAACTTAATACCAAAATAAATAAAAAATAAAACTTCCCGTCAACTTTAGAACCTAACGGACTTTTACGGGACGACGGCAAGAGACCCGATGGAATGACTGTCGTTCCTTGGAAGATGGGTAGGCCCCTAGTTTGGGATGCCACTTGTGTGGACACGCTGGCTCCTTCCCATCTTCCAGTGACCACGGTGCGGGCAGGAGCTGCCGCTGATAAAGCTGAAAACCTTAAACGGCACAAATATAGTAATCTAGATAGGGGTTACATGTTTGTGCCGTTTGGGGTGGAGACTTTAGGTCCGTGGGGGCCGGCCGCTCTGGAGCTGTACAGAGAGCTAGCTAAACGTTTGGTGGAGGCATCGGGTGACCGGAATGCTGGCTTGTATTTTGCCCAGAAAATAAGTATTTGTATACAACGTGGCAATGCAGCCAGTATTCTGGGCACTTTTCCCTCCACCAAGTTTTTAGCTGATTTAGATTTAGTTTAGTTTTATTTTAATCAGTTTTAGTTTTAATTTAGTTTTTAATTTTAACTGTGTTTTATAAGAATAAATAAATTATGTAAAATTTAGTTTCTACCTTAATATCGATATTATTCGGATTAAGATTTTACTTTTAAAGGGTCCCCACCACAAGGTTTTCCAAATTTATTTTGGTATTAAGTTTGTATGGAAATGGTAACAGTCGCCACGTTCTTAAATAAAAAACTTCGTTTTCAGCAATGGTTTTTTTCCTAGAACGTGCTGACTGTTGACATCTATGGAAGCAAAATGGAAATAAATTGTGTTTGTGAAAAAAAAAAACACATTTTTATGCGACTCCGCGGTAACTTGCTACCAACTTGGTAGTACCAAGGCACGTATTCTACAATTAAATCGTCTCAACATCGCTTAAGCATTGTTAAATTTTTCTCGAAAAAGATTCAACTTTTTTTTTGGAATTTTGTAAAGTTTCGCTAAAGCATTCGACGTGATTTAATTTTATGCTAAACCGTTTTCAAGAAAAATCTAACAATGCTGAGGCGATGTTGACACGTTATCGTTATAGAATATGTGTCCAAGTGCAGGTGCTTTGGGCAGTTTCGAAAAGCATTTCTTATCAGTAATGAACACTTTGATTAGGGATTTTTAGTTCATTGTGTTGAAGGAAGCTTTTAGCTTTATTATCTATATTTTCGAGTCCCATTAGAATCATCGAGTTATTATGTAAACTCCAGGGGCATGGTTTTTCTTAAGAGGAAAGTCTAGCTTCTCTTTCTCCACCCAAACGTAGTCGACTGTTTCCTCTTTGGATAAAGACATTAGACCAAATATGTTTATGCCATAAAACCTATATCTGCCATGACCATGCCCCTACGTTTTTATTTTCATTTTCTTATTAGAATAGAAATAAAATTGAGAGAAATTCGAAAATGAAAAAACTTTGGGGCATGGTCATGGCTAATCTATGGATTTATAGTATAAACATATTTTCTCTAATATCTTTTTCCAGGGAGGAAACAGTCGACTACGTTTGTAAAGTTTGTATGGAGAAAGAGAAGGTAGACTTCCCTCTTAAGATCAATCAGAATAGTAAATAGAGACTCAAAAATTACAGTTTTTATTTCACTAATATTTTCCTAATTACAAATACATACCTATAGTTAAGCTTAGCTCAGTTTGCAGTTCGTACACTGACCTCTCTATTATTTCATCTGTTTCGCACTTAGGCTCATTCACATTACACAATAATAATGGTTTCCGTGTTTCTTCTGTTTTCGCGATGTTGTATTGAAATTAAAGACATTTTTCGGTTTGAATCGCGTGGTGTTTATTACTTTTAGCATTGTTACAACGCTCAACGTTTCGAGACCTTTCCAGGTTCCTTCCTCCAATCCTCAATCCAATCAATCCTGAAGAAGGGACCTGTGAAGGTCTCGAAACGTTGAGCGTTGTAACAATGCTAAAAGTAATAAACACCACGCGATTCAAACCGAAAAATGTCTTCCGTAAGCATGTTTTATAACAACCTACCTACTGAGAAATATTGACATCAATTCTACAAATTATTCAAGTCGTCATTCACCTTAAGGGAAAATACTTGCACCGGCCTACGTATCGGAAAACGTCCTGAAGTCCGATTGGCGCTACGACTTAGGCCGCGGCCGAAGCCTGCCACCAAGAACCCCTTTGAAATTAACTCATTTTTTCGGTTTTAATCGGGTAGTGTTTATTACTTAAACCCTTAATTCTATTTTAATTTAAGTGCTTAAGCCTGCACTAGGCTTTCTTAAAAATATTTTAAAGAAACAATACAATACTGCAAAAACACAACCACGACGCAGGGCTGGTTCGAACCCGCATCTTACTCAATTCGGGAGCACGACTTGACCAATTAGTCTACCGGCGTCGGTGACTCATACGCTGTATTTTCGCATGTCTTGCTTCATCTATTACAACTTAGGCATGTTTTGTGGCACCCCGATGGCATTGAATGTTCGCATCCTAGCTTGTTAAATTAATTAACGCACTAAAACTTGCTAAAATGGGTGATATTTTGGAGTATACGGGGACTGAAAAAGTTTCGCGCTGCTACGCTTTCATATCACTATACTAGATGGCGTTAGTAGCCATATTAAAACACGCTATCGTTGCGTTTTATGTTGTAGGTCACGTGTTTAGTGAGAGTGAACTAGAGTGCCTAAAAACATTGTTAAATCTATATTTTTGATACTCTTCGAATATTATATAATATGGCGAAGAGTTACAGTTAATTTTAGGGTTCCGTTCCGTATTTATTAAAAATGTTTTATGTTTAATTTTGGTATAGACATAGATAGTGCCTTGGAGAAGGACATAGGATGATTTTGATCGCGTAAATTACGCGGGATCGGCACTGACGCGGGGCGCAGCTATTAAACTATGAACCTGACTTGTTTTTTACTTTAAAAATCGTGGAACAAAAGTTGCCTAGACGTCTAGACTATCCCGTTTTCGGATTTAACGTCCCTTTTAACGGATTTAAACACTTTATACAGCATTTTTAGAAAATTTGAATATTATAGATGATTTCACAGATTTCCTATGTATTTTAAGTAATGGCGGACTACATATTATTATTTCCAGTAACATTTATTAAAGGATGATAGGACCTACAAATACAGAAAGAAAGGCCAATGTACGATATTTCTTGTGTAGAACGACCGATGTATAACATTACATTACCTATACTTTGTTTTTTAATTGTAGACTATGATTTGACACATCTTCCTGAATAAAAAACGTCAAATACAAAGAACCAAAACGTCAGATCGTAGTCTGAAATTAAAAAACGTACATTTAATTTAAGTATTTACCTACAAATCACAAAACAAATGGTTTAAACTACTTAATATTAAAAAGAAGAAAGATCTGTTTGCTTGTATGTAACGAATAGGCTCCGAAACTACTGGACCGATTACAGAAATTGTTTCATCAATAGAAAGCTATAGTATTATCGAGGAGTAACATAGGCTACTTTTGATCCCGATATTCTCACGGGATCGGGACTTACGCGGGTGAAAACGCGGGACGCTGCTAGTTATAATTATATATCCTTAAAATATTAAGTTATCTTACAATATAATCACATTCAGATCTATAAGAATATCACTACATACAATCTACTTACTAAAACTCAACAGCCAGATAGGTTATAAATACTTAAATAGTTTACACGAAGTGAAAGCAAAACGAGCGAAGTCAGTTTTAAGTTCAATATAGCTTTTCTGTGGCAAAAAAAAATCTGTGAACATCACACAGCGCCATCTAGCTCCGTGGTAAGCTACTAAAGCTTGTGTTATAGTGACTAAACAACTGATATAATATTCGTATTCATTTTTCTTTCGTAAAATTACGTAGAAAGACTAACACCCAGAAACAAATAGTATTGATCTTTTAAGCATTAATTATTTTTCCTGAATCGAACCCGCAACCATCTGCACTGCGTCGGGTATTCACCCAACACGCCACAGCGGTTGTCATAAAAAGTATTGATGCTCGTAAATTATCTATGATTTTAAATATACCTGCTTTAAATTCTGAAACAGTCTAGTAAGGTTACAAATAGGTTAGAAAAAAGAGCAAAACGAGCGAAGTAATTTTTAAGTTCAATAAAAGGGTAACTTTGGTGTAATGTTTGTATTTAATACTTTATTTTTTTATATCTATGAAAATCAAAAAAATCTGGAGAAAAAGGATGGTTAAAATATGACATTACATAATTTTCTTTTGTGTTTAGCAAAAACGCGTTTTGTTCCAAAATTCAATGCTCCCTGCGGCACTTGAACCCACGATCTCTCCTTCTCTAACGGGGCGCGCTAACCAACTGCGCCAAGAGAGCACAAGCCACAGGGTTGAATATGCGTTGCGTTATTCTTATTTTCGGTCAGACTGAGGTATGATATCTAAGGATACCCGTGAACAGGAGAAAATAATAATACTATTTTATTTATTTTTGGTTCTTTAATTTGTTTAGCTTTTTTTGTATCTGTTTAATTATCAGTAAAAGTATTAATAAAATCTGTAAAAATACTATTATATAATTATTAAAACCGAAAAATAAGAATTTGATATTTATTTGTTAGAAATAGTTTTACAAGGAAAAATGGATTATCAAAAATCCTCCCGTGTCGGGGTTCGAACCCGTGCCCCTCGCTTGCCGGTCGAGTGCGCTACCAACTACGCCACACAGGAATCCACGTGAATTGACGATTATGCATGTTTGTACCTATTTGTTTGTTTTACCTCTTTGTTTTTCGACTAAGGCTCGATTTCAGTCATCTACCAGAACTGATCATTGATTTCTGTTTTTTTTCGACTTCAATAAGTTATTTCTTTGTTGTTTTTAAAGAAAACTCTTTCTTTGTTGTTTTTTTTGACGATAGGTAACATAGCTACATTTTACCGGGTCTTAATCCCATATTATTATTTATTCTCTTACCTCGCTGTTTCGACTATGTTGCAATAGTCTTGGTGGCGAGGAATTGCGGAAAATGTAATTATGGTAACAAATCGTGTTAACGAAAAACCATAATAAGATATTTGTTTGTTGTTTTGAAAGAAAAACATATTATTTGATATTATCTTTGTGGTTTTTAAAGAAAAAACATATCTTTGTTATTTTTAAAGGAGAACATTTCTTTGTGGTTCTAAAGAAAAAAAAAATCTCTGTTGTTTTAAAAGAAATACATTTCTTTGTTGTAATTTATGAATGTTTACTATCGACAGTCCTCAAAGGCCTTATCTGTTTGAGCTTAGTAATCCCATCAAATTTGATATCCACATCGCAATCGCTTAGCGGATGGGATAGAGTGGAGGAAGAATCTGTCCGCTTCTCCGGAGTTATCGGGGTCACAAACCCACTATCTTTCCTCTCACTATTTTGACTAACCTCACTATTTTTACTAATATCAATATTCAAAGACATACTTTTCCTACTCTGAAAGAAATTCAAATCGTTTAAATAAGACGTTGGAGACAATTTCGCGTCCAATTTTCTAAGTTTCTCATCAAAATTGCTCTGGTTTTCGTCTAAAATTTCTTTCGGTTGTTGCTTTTCGTCTAATTTCTTCAGGTTTTCGTCGAAAGAGTTCTTTAGTTGTTGTTCGAAAAGACGCTCTTGGCGGATTTGTTCGTGTGTGTTTGCGAAGTTGGGTCTTTTGGGGTCTTTTTGGGTCTCGTTGATTTCTTCTAAGACTTTTAAAGGTTTTGCAATGAGACCAGAATGGACTGATTGAGACTTTTTCATAATAAAACGCTTTTCCCTTTCAGGAGATTCTTTGGTCTCAATAGACTTTTCTGTCTTATTTATATTGGCGAAGAGATTCGGAGTGCTCATTTGAGATTTAAGTTTCTTCTCTTCATCTTCGTTGGAGGAGAATTTCGTGGTAAATAATTTTGTACTGAAAGATAGTTTTTTGCTGTGATTTTGGACTATTTTACGTATTTCGGGCGGAGTTTCGTGTTTTTGCGCGGAAATGTAGCGGGAGAGAAACGTGAGTTGTTGTTCTAGAGATTTGTTGACTGCTTCGAGACGGGCTTGGTTTTTTTGGTAGCTCGTAATGGCGTCCATTGCAGACTGAAAATGAAAAAAAAAAACGTTCAAAAATATGACTTTTGATTTGTTAACAGGTAATAATTATTAACTATTAGCTGCGCCCCGCGGTTTCACCCGCAGTCCCGTTTCCGTGGGAATATCGGGATCAAAAGTAGCTTATGTTACTCAGGCAGTAGGTGTGTGCGGTCCAGTGTGTGGACCTAGGGGGGGGGGGGAATGTAGTAAGCAACGATACTAACATCAAGTCCATCAGCAACGCGATCCCTCTCCGCCTGCAGTAGGTGTGTGCGGTCCAGTGTGTGGACCTAGGGGGGGGGGGGAATGTAGGAAGCAACGATACTAACATCAAGTCCATCAGCAACGCGATCCCTCTCCGCCTGCAGTAGGTGTGTGCGGTCCAGTGTGTGGATCTAGGGGGGGGGGGGGGGGAATGTAGGAAGCAACGATACTAACATCAAGTCCATCAGCAACGCGATCCCTCTCCGCCTGCAGTAGGTGTGTGCGGTCCAGTGTGTGGACCTAGGGGGGGGGGGAATGTAGGAAGCAACGATACTAACATCAAGTCCATCAGCAACGCGATCCCTCTCCGCCGCAGTAGGTGTGTGCGGTCCAGTGTGTGGACCTAGGGGGGGGGGGGGAATGTAGGGAGCAACGATACTAACATCAAGTCCATCAGCAACGCGATCCCTCTCCGCCTGCAGTAGGTGTGTGCGGTCCAGTGTGTGGACCTAGGGGGGGGGGAATGTAGGAAGCAACGATACTAACATCAAGTCCATCAGCAACGCGATCCCTCTCCGCCTGCAGTAGGTGTGTGCGGTCCAGTGTTTGGACCTAGGGGGGGGGGGGGAATGTAGGAAGCAACGATACTAACATCAAGTCCATCAGCAACGCGATCCCTCTCCGCCTGCAGTAGGTGTGTGCGGTCCAGTGTGTGGACCTAGGGGGGGGGGGGAATGTAGGAAGCAACGATACTAACATCAAGTCCATCAGCAACGCGATCCCTCTCCGCCTGCAGTAGGTGTGTGCGGTCCAGTGTGTGGACCTAGGGGGGGGGGGGAATGTAGGAAGCAACGATACTAACATCAAGTCCATCAGCAACGCGATCCCTCTCCGCCTGCAGTAGGTGTGTGCGGTCCAGTGTGTGGACCTAGGGGGGGGGGGGAATGTAGGAAGCAACGACACTAACATCAAGTCCATCAGCAACGCGATCCCTCTCCGCCTGCAGTAGGTGTGTGCGGTCCAGTGTGTGGACCTAGGGGGGGGGGGAATGTAGGAAGCAACGATACTAACATCAAGTCCATCAGCAACGCGATCCCTCTCCGCCTGCAGTAGGTGTGTGCGGTCCAGTGTGTGGACCTAGGGGGGGGGGGGAATGTAGGAAGCAACGATACTAACATCAAGTCCATCAGCAACGCGATCCCTCTCCGCCTGCAGTAGGTGTGTGCGGTGGGCGAGCGCGGCGGCGCGCGGCAGTTGCTCGCGGAGCACAGCGTACTCCACCGCGTAGTCCGACAGCTGGCGGGACACGTCCAGTGTGTGGACCTAGGGGGGGACAATGAAATATAAGAAACTAGCTGCGTCCCGCAGTTTCACACGTTTAAGTCCCGATACTGCGTGAATATCGGGATCAAAAGTAGTCTATGTTAGAAATATTTTAAAAGAACAATACTTCTGCAAAAACACAACGCATGATCGACGGAGAGCGGGATTCGAACCAACAACGCATCTTTACTCAGCACTGACTTGACATCCGTATGCATCTATGCTAGAGTGCGTTTCATCTTTATTTACCTCTGCCGTCATGTTGGTAGCAAAACAAAAAAGTGCAAAATACAAAAAAAATAATGTGCTACCTTGAATTTAGGGGGATTTGTATATAAAGAATAAATGAACGAATCTTCCTGTATTCAAGGTTTAGGGTTTAGCACATTCAAGATATTAAGGCAAGACTTTTTTGTTTTGCTACCAACATGACGGCAGAGGTAAATAAAGATGAAACGCACTCTAATATCAACATTCCATCATACGACCACACCACTAAAAAAAAATGAAAAAAAAAAACTTTGGCACAAAGACAAACTTAAACTATAATTAAGAAACTCTTTGGTAAGTGTAGGCAGACTGGTATATTAAATATGCCAGTCTGCCTCCACTTACCTACCAAAGAGTATCGAGTAAGAGTATCGTAATGAGAATCGAGTAGGTCATGAAAGTTAAAATGGCTGCCCTATCTGTCAAATTTTGACAGATAGGGCAGCCATTTTGACTTTCATGACCTACTCGATTCGATGTTTTTGAAACAAGTGTGTTGTATGGGAGCCCCTCTTAAATATTTGTTTTATTTTGTTTTTAGTATTTTTTGTTGTAGCGGCTACCGAAATACATCTTCTGTGAAAATTTCAACCGTCTAGCTATTACGGTTCATGAGATGCCTGGTGACAGACGGACGGACAGACGGACAGACAGACAGCGAAGTCTCAGTAATACGGTCCCGTTTTTACCCTTTGGGTACGGAACCCTAAAAAGTATCCTGGCGAATTGGGAACCTCGTTACGTAAAAAAATTAATTACGCATTACACGTAAGCGTAGTTTGTTTTTAAAAGACAGTCGAAATTTTAATCCTACTAATATTATAAAGCTGAAAGTTGGTGTGTAAGTGTGTTTTTGTTACTCAATCACGTAAAAACCGCTGAACCTATTACCATGAAACTCGGTATGTAGATAGTTGGAAACCTGAAATAACAAATAGGCTACTTTTGATCCCGATATTCCCGCGGGATCGGCACCTAGGACTATTATGATAATAACATCGAATTCGATGTTATTATAAGAGATGAAACGGATAGTGGTTTGACCGGATACCGGATATTCGGCCAACCTTAAAGCTTTAAGTAAAGAGTTAAGTTAATATTAAAGAGTCTTCAATCTACCGGATTTCAAAAAAATACGTAAGGCATAACGTATGTCTTACGTATTTTTTTGAAATCCGGTATCCGGCCAGATAATCATTTCTCATCCAGTATTCGGCAGAATTTAAAATTTGAGCCGGATAGGCCGGATACCGGATAGTTACCGGATACCGGATAGTTACCGGATACCGGATAGTTACCGGATATCCGTTTAATCTCTAGTTATTAGTAAACCTCTCACCTTCTTCATAATCTTATGGTACATATGCGGCGTAATATCTGGCAACTTATGTTTGAGATACTCCGCGGCCTCTTCACAGCTCTCACACATCATGAGACCGTCCTTGTGAGCTGAGAGCGTGGCCAGAGCGAGACAGAAGATTACGTCAAAGGACTCCAGGAACAACAGGTCTGGAAGGAAAGAGAAGGAAATATTTAGTGTCCGACCGAAAGTTCGGTTTCGGTTTCGGCCGAGTTTCGGCCAAAAATCAAGTTTCGGACAAAATTAGTCGAAACTTTTGCCGAAACCAAAACTGATTTCGGAAGTTGTCGTGCACGCTCGTGTAACTTTGTTTCGCGTGTTTCGTTTTAACTTCGTTAAAAAATAATAAAAATATTTATTTATTTATTTATAGATTAATAAATGATTTATGATTATGACCACGAAAATTTCGGTTTAGGTTTCGGCCGAAACTGAAGCCACGGCCGAATATTCGGTTTCGGTTTTGCTCCACAACTTTTGGAAATTAGAACTGTTTTTTCGAAATTTTTGAAGTTGTTTCAAAAAACAGCTGTTTTTTGAAAATGAAGGCAATTAATGTTTAGATTTCAGTGGCCCAAACTAAATAAAAAGGCCAATAACCTAAAACTTCAAGAAACAGCTGATTTTCACGTAAACTTTAAACTCAATTGTTTCGAAAATACCTCGAATTTCCAAAAGTTGTCTTACCAAAGACCCTAACGACGAACCCCAAACGGAACTGGCTTGTGAACAGTGTTAGCATCCAGGGTGGAGCGTACAGAGCTGGAGATATGTCCAGCTGTTCCAGCTTGCTTGGACTTACCAAAGACCCTAACGACGAACCCCAAAGGGAACTGGCTTGTGAACAGTGTTAGTATCTAGGGTGCAGCGTACAGAGCTGGAGATATATCCAGCTGTTCCAGCTTGCTAGGACTTACCAAAGACCCTAACGACGAACCCCAAAGGGAACTGGCTTGTGAACAGTGTCAGCATCCAGGGTGCAGCGTACAGAGCTGGAGATATGTCCAGCTGTTCCAGCTTGCTATGCAGTTCCGGCTCGTGGTCGCGCAGCAGACGGGATAGTTGGTACAGCTGGAACCACAGGTCAAGATTACTAAATAGCTCGAAATGAAATTAACTCATTTTCTCAAGGGTAGTCTTCCCATGAGGAATAGCTCAGTAAAGACCTCGAAACGTAAGGCAACGCCAACCGAAAAATCTAGTTTAATTTTAACCCAACAAAGAAACTTAAGAAAAATTTATACCTCTAACTAGATGTATGGAAATGAAGGGTGCAGTCACTTGATACAACCTGGGCTAATTTATACTGTTTACTACGAACGTCGAGATAATTAAAAACAATGATTATCTATAACGCGTTCTAGAATAGTGTCTAATAATAATGATGGTCGGAAATCGTGTAAGTTTTAAAAGTGGATTACTACGTATTTCTACATTTCTACTGCGCGAAAATGTTTTACTCAACCGATTTGTTCAACATGGTTCAACCGGTGCATCGTTTAATTGAAAGCAGAGTGGCTACAACGAACTAAAATCCTGATAAATTTCCAGAAATAGAGGAGCTCATTGGCCTAGCAGCGCCCGCTGATCTTGAATAATTGTGCGTGTTAAGCGACGCCTGGCACGGTCATTACTTGGATGGGTTACCGATAAAGTATATGGCAAAAGATCGTTAGGCAGTTGGTCTCGGTTGTTGTCTCTGGCAACAGTTGTAAGGTCAAGTTAGAGGGCGAACTGAAAACTCTGAGAGAAAGAGAGAGTGACAGAGAGAGAGGTGAGACACACCACTATTATATGGAAAGGAGTAAATAGTCTTACCTGAACTTGTAAAGCGCTCATGTCCGGCAGATATTGCTTCCGTAACCCTCGTCTGAACATCAGGTGACGGAGGAGAATGAAGGCTTCTGCTTCTTCCATCTATAAACAAAGGAACTTATCAATCAGGTAAGGAGTTTTATGATGAGAAGGTGGTTCCAGCCGAATCAAAAACCTCTTGGGTTATCTGACCACTAGGACAGATAACCCAAGAGTGGGACTACCCGGAGCTAATGCAAAGTATGGTCGAGAAGGTGGTTCCAAGAACCAAAAACTCTTGGGTTATCTGACCCGGTCCCAGGGCTGATGCCAAGTATTGTCCTAACTTACATGTAACAGCAGTACTCCAGCCACGAAGCTAAGACCTTGGCAGTATCCCACGTCAGGGTCCAACATGGAATACGCCTTCAGAATATTGTAGAGTGCCAGCTGACCTGGTCCCAGGGCCGATGCGAAGTATGAGTGCTTTGGGAAGGTTCGACCTGGAAGGTAAACAAGGTATTAAACTTCTTTTCGTATAGTGGTGTGTCTCACCTAGAGAGACCTACCTGTTAGAGTTGTCAGGTCGCCCTAAGGACTCTAACTTGACCTAACGACTGGTTTTAGAGAAAACAACCGGGACCAAATTCTTAACGTGCCTTCCAAAACACGGAGAAGCTCAAAACTCAAAATATGTTTATTCATTTGGTTATTATTAACATAACACTTTGAATCGTCGGTAGGTACTCTAATGGGTCTTCAGAACGCGACCTCCAATGAGAAGAAGACACAAAATACTCATAGGGCTCGAGAAAGTGATTTAAACTGCTAATACATTATGTTTCAGAGCTGATAATAAAAGACAGAAGAGGGTTACAGAAAGGTTAAGAGGACAGTCTACCTACTCTTTCTCCATACAAACATAGTCGACTGTTTCCTCCCTGGATAAAGACATTATAACAAATATGTTTATGCCATAAAGCCTATATCCGGCATGACAATGCCCATACGTTTTGGTTTTTTCACTTTTAAATTAGAATAGAAATAAAATTCTTAAAAGGAATATAAAGAAATCAAAACGTAGGGGCATGGTAATCTCTACATATAATAAATGTGTACAGAAACTGTGGTCATTCATATTCATAACATCCATAAAGCATCTTAATCACATTGAATTTTTATTGTATACATAGTTATCGGGAAAAAAATATCACTTGCGCGATTCAGGTAGGTTTTTTGTTTACATTCTTTGTTACCTAAGATCTTAAAAATTTGCGAACATATTGTGGCAATATTGTATCCAAAACATTGAGAAAAATACTGTTTAACATATAGGCCTATGTATACATTTACATTACATTTAAATAATTGTGATAATTACGAAAAAAAATATCCCTAAATTGTTGCTTTATGTCGGTTGTCAACAATTTTCGTAACCATAGTAACGCCCGGTTTGCAAAATAATAATTAACATAGTCAATAGATGTCGCCAACGACATGATACAAAAGAAGTATAACACCTTTATTTAAAAGAGGTAAGTCTTCTTTCTTTTCGTTTGTGTTTTTTTTTACAATTTCATTGTAAGTAGGTACCCATACTGTTATTGCGATCTGTTCCTATACCATGCGGCTGACATTATCATGAGATGATCTTTCTATAATATTACCCGTCCCAAATCAAGTAGGTAACTAATGATTTTTTTTTTCAAAGAGACTGTAAGAAACCTGATTCAAAAAGGTGTAAGCACACTGGTCATCGTGTTTCATCTTTGACGGCATCGACACTTAGCATCAGGTGTGATAGCGGTCAAAACACTTCTCTTACGTTTTTGAAGGAAGATAAAGGAGCGGGCTATTTCATTAGCTACGATTATTCAAGAAATATCGTGTTTTTGTTATTTAAAATGACATTACTCAAGATTAGGCTTTTGGATAATGTAATGTAGGTATATTGGTGCAAGAATCAAGAAAATCGGTTTGGTAGTTATGAAGAACACCATACGTATACTTCATACAAACGTCCTTCCAAATACCCAAACTTTACTTTTTTTTTAATAATATTAGTAGCTATAGATAAGCAGCGCGCATTACCTCCCACTGTGCAAAATTCGACACTTAAACGGTCGCCCAGGGAAGCACTGACCGTGGAAGGCGCGGCAGCGCCTTGCCCGGTCAGTACTTCAATGGGCCACCGTTTAAGTGTGGAATTTTGCACAGTGGGAGGTAACGTGTTGGAAGAGAGAGGCCAAAAGTTTGGAAATAAACCGTCGTCTGAAAGTAGGCGATATACAGATATACACAAAATTTAAGTTGGGTATGTTGTAGGTATATTATTAATTTAAATTTCAGAACAGCTGAACCGATTAGTATTGTGTATTTAGATAGCTGAATAACTCACAGTAAGCTATTTTTCATAGCGATAATGAATAACAATATGAAATTTTACTATTCAAAATAATTGGATTTAGTTCACCACGCAACCGGATGGAATCGGAACTAGCCAAAACAAAACGGGCTTCGAGCAATAACAGATAAATCGGTTGCACTGTATGTAGGAGAGCTAATTGTTATTGTTTTATCCTTTTTTTCGAAGTCGGGTTTTAATTATATTTATATTTTCGGTAAACGCTACTTCTTATAACAAGTAATGCGAACAAGTTACCTTACGCTGCGCTGTGCAAAATCTACACTTAAATAGACTCTGCCATGATTATCTTCTGCTCAGCAACAGACTTCCCTGGTCGTCCGTTCAAGTGTAGATTTTTGCACAGCGATGGGTAGGTGTTCGAAAAACGCTGACGAAGTTGCGGGCACAGCTAGTGGCTGATATAGGACTGATGGCATTAACATATTTTTTCTATCATCTTTATCCAGGGAGAAAACAGTCGACTACGTTTGTAAAGTTTGTATTTAGAAAAGAGTAGGTAGACTGTACCCTTAAAGCTTCTTTAATCTAATTTTGCTGGTTTGAATCTACAAGTCCTAAAAATATTATAAATGCGAAAGATTGTATGTATGTATGTGACTTTGTTACTCTGTCACCCAAAAGCTACTGAACCGATTGCGATGAAACTTGGAACATACATAGCTGGAGACCTAGAATAACACATTGGCCACTTTTTAGCCCGATGCTCCCACGGGATCGGGAATTACGCGGGTAGAACCGCTAGTACCTTATAATTCCTTACCAAGATCAATCAATATGGCGTGCTGATGCTTCGTAAGCCCCGACAGCAGCGTTCTGTACGGCGTGTGGTACTGCGGGTGGCGGCTGGTGTCCGGGGGCGGAGCCCTGAGGCTGGCCTGCTCCGCTAGGAAGTACCACACGGCGCCACGGGACACGCGGGGCACGCCTGGGGGAGATAGTACTGTGATAGTGGGGCATGGCTGGGGGAGATAGTACTGTGATAGTGGGGCATGGCTGGGGGAGATAGTACTGTGACAGTGGGTCACGCATGGGAGAAGTCCGCTGTACCGTCAGGCCACTCCCAGGAGCAACTGTCAGGGATCTGTTTTAGACAGATCATGTCCACAAATGCTAGATTCGGTTCTCTAAAGAAGAGCTGCCTCGTGCCCAAAACGGCACTCCCAGTTGTCCAGACTGGTACCGGAGCAATGAAGCCGCTCACCACTCGCCCGCCGCCGTTGATCGCCGCTTTAATGCTATGACAGTGGGGCACGTCTGGGGGATATAATACTATGAGCGTGCGTTTTGTAAGTCGCGTGTTACTGTGGGTGTTGTATGCTACTGTGATAGCTGTGTGACGTCACACGCAGCCTCGGGTATTGTCGGCGAGTTTTCAGTACTGGATTTATCACCATCCACAATCACCCTATACCCCAGGTCTAAAAGAATACGACTATGATATCCTCAGCTGATTGTACCTAGTTTAGTGTCGCATACATACCTTGTATAACAGCTTGGGTCAGCATATGCCGGTCCAGCAAGGCATGCGGCCGTGGGGACGCCAGTAGATGGTCCCACATTAGAACCACTCCCGCGTCGCATGTACCGAGATCGTTGTACTCTAGTTTTATGCGGCGAACGGCTGAGGATTCTTCTCTTTCTAAAAAAATATATGATAGATTTTTCTTCTGTTTTTGCGACGTTGTATTGAAATTAATGACATTTTTCGGTTAGTAATAAACCCCACGCGATTCAAACTGAAAATGTCTTTAATTTAAAAATTTAATGAATTAGGCTAATGCTGAATTTTGTACTATTCGTTTTCAAAAGAAATAATCGTAAGTGCAATAATGTTTTATTAAATTGCAAATAATACACATTTCCGAAGACAAAGGGACTGGTTTTCAAAATATGTTATCCTGCTTTTCTTTGAATTTTACATATGTAATACCTACTTAATATTGTAAAGACGAAAGATTTATTTGTTTGTTTGTAACGAATAGGCTCATCAAATAACACATCACCCTTCACCTTCATTAAGCCTTTTCCATTCATTGGTTGCCTGGAAGAGATCGCCCATAGGCGATAAGGCCGCCCATTGTACCACTTTAGTTTTAAGTTTTTTTTTGTATTATTTCTTGTAATTTGTGTTTTTGGTACAATAAAGCGATAATCTATCTATCTATCATCCGTGTAGCCCTGGCATGGAACACCCACGGGGAGAGATGGGGTAAGGGATGATTCACGCTACAACGTGCCCCGTCCGTGCCCCGTCCGGGCCCCGGACGGGGCACGGTCAAACATTATAGATATACTTTTTGTATGAAGTAATTCATGCTTGACCGTGTGTCGGCCGTGCCCCGTCCGGGCCCGGACGGGGCACGGACGGGGCACGTCGGTGATATGTCGGTGGTTTCCCGTCCCCGGCACGGCACGTTGTAACATGAACACATGCGCCCGGGCGCCCGCAGGGCAGTCAACGTCAAATCTTAGTGAGGTGAGCAGTTAATCAGCAAAATGAACGATGAAAAGTGTGTGCGCAAATACCCAGTGATTTATGACATGAGTAATTCCAAGTATTTAGATATTAAATACAAAAATACTATTTGGAAAATAATGACTAGCCCGGCCGGGCGCACGGCGGACGTGCCCCGGCCGAGGCACGTCCCGGTCGCGGCACGGTGTAGCGTGAATCATCCTTAACCCTATACAGGGGCTACACGGTGGAGGCTACAGTACCTACCCTTTAGTCTGACGTTTTCCTTCTCCATCCGGACCAGCAGAATGGTCTGATCTATCGCCATCTTCCATAACTCTCTCAGCTGTTCCCTCGACCTCTTGCCTTGAGGAGCGGTCACTTTGCCGAGGAGATTCGTTGATAGTTCACCTTAAATAACACTCTATGCTTTATATCTATACTTCTATACTAATATTACAAAGAGGTAACGTTGGTAACGTATTTGTATGTATATTGGGGGTAATCTCCGAAGCTACTGGACCGATTTCAAAAATTCTTATACCAATAGAAAGCTACATTATCAAGGAGTTACATAGGCTACTTTTGATCCCGATATTCCCACGGGATACGGGTAATTTTAAATAAAAAAACACAGACCAGGACTTGTCGGACTCTTGCACCAATGTTTCCGAAAATAACGTTTGTTGTATGGGTGCCCCGCTTAAATATTTTTAAATAGGGCTCCCACTTTAATAAATTTAAGAACCTTAACCCCTTTTTAGTACCGTAACCATATACTTTAAGACCCGGGCTACAGGGTACACAGAAAGGGGTTCGGATACCCAGAAAGGAGTACAGGGCACACAAACACAGGAAGGGGTTCGGATACACAGAAAGGAGTACAGGGCACACAAACACAGGAAGGGGTTCGGATACACAGAAAGGAGTACAGGGCACACAAACACAGGAAGGGGTTCGGATACACAGAAAGGAGTACAGGGCACACAAACACAGGAAGGGGTTCGGATACACAGAAAGGAGTACAGGGCACACAAACACAGGAAGGGGTTCGGATACACAGAAAGGAGTACAGGGCACACAAACACAGGAAGGGGTACAGGGTATATAGACAGGGGATCAGGGAACACATAAAGGGGTACAGAGTACACAAAAAAGGCTACAGGACACACAAAATGACGTACAAGGCAACGTGAGTTGCTTACCTTCATGACTATCGGAGGGTTGTATAACCTTCTGGTATATAGCTTGCCGCCAGGTGGCGTGGGGGTCGGCGCCGGGCTCGGCCGGGGCGGGACGGTTGTCGCTCACCTTCAGGTAGCTGGGGGGCAACGGGGGTCAACAATCAACTATTTCAATATGATAAGGAGAAACTTATCATCGAAGCTGTGCCCATCGCATGCCGGGCGAACGCGCTAACCACAGCGCCTTAGTAAAATGCCGTAGTAAATTAATAAACTGAAGAATTTCTCTCTCGTCTCTGCTTTAAGTCAAAATTTTTGTTTAGTGCCAAAATATTAAACTTCCCAAAATGATGAATTTCCAAAATGTTGAATTCCTAAAATGTTGAAAACACCTAGGGAAATATCGTGTTAAAAACACTTAGAAAATTACAAGTCAAAAAAGACTTAGGATTTTGGATCGGTGGGATATTTCGCCCACTATGGCGGTAAATTTATATTTCAAGCGTGTGGCCTACCAACTATTAGGTAAACTGTGTCTAAGCTATATGAGATAAAAAAGTTTCGAAATGTATCAAGATTAGCGTTGTTATTAGAAAACCCTAATAGCCTTATTAATAAACGTGGAGTAAGGTCTGACCATTTTTTGTTTCTGTCTGTCAGCTTTGAAAGTGCTTATCACGGCAAAATAATTAAAAACCGACTTCAAAAAGCTTAAAATAACGTCGCCTACATACAGTGCGACCGACTTATCTGTTACCTATGTAATTTGAAGTCAGGCAGTTTTACTGGGTGGGTCCAGATTGTAGTTTGTTTTTTTTTTAATTTCATCCTTTTTAGTTTACTTCAAGTGTGTTTAGTGTAATTTCTGTGATATGACATTGTTTAAATTTATTTTTTATTTAATTTTAGCGTGTAAGACTTATGTTGGTACTGTACCTATCTTTGGATCAAGCTATCTAAAATAATAAAAAAAATTAAAAAATTTAATGTATGTGCGCTATTAACATCGCTCTTATGGTGACGGATAACATCGTGAGGAAACCCAGGGGTAAGCTCTAATCGCAGCTAGAAATAAAGCAAGTTCCTTACATGTCCATCATAGGAGAGTTCCCAGGGGGTCCCTCGTCTTCCGGAGCCTCTTCCTCCTCCAGGGTTGGAGTCATGGCATGCTTCGGGGATGGAGCCGTCTCTGGAGACATGATCATCAGGAATCAGAACAGGAATTCTATACTTAACTCAAATGTTAGATTTTTAACCGACTTCCAAAAAAAGGAGGAGGTTCTCAATTCGTCGCGTATATGTTTTTTTTTTATAAAAACGCCCAAATTCTGAGGTCAGGCAAATTAATTATAAACATATCCTACGTAATACTGCACGACTTCAGGCGTTTTTTTACAATTTTTTATTATGTTTCTCCGTTTTTAAAGTCTGTTTTTACTTTTTTGAGAGTACGTTTTGAATTTTTTTAAAGTCTGTTTTTTTTCTTTCGAATATGTTTAAATTTTTTTGGCAATAATGTGCAAAGTTTCGGTAGGTAAAGCATTTTAAATGACGATTAATATTAAGTTTGTAGTACTCCACGCAACTTAAGGTTAATGACAACCAACTTTAAGAAACATCTGATGTACAAATAATTTTTAAACACAACATTTTCGAAAACTATTTCGAATTTCCAAAAGTCGTAGAACAAAATTTGTTCGCCTAGAAGTCTAGAACAACCTTCTTTCGACTTACATCACCTTCCTAGAAACATTCTAATTAGAGATGGGCCGACTAGTCGCCGACTGGTCGGGAAAGCCGACTAGTCGGTAGTTTAACCGACTAGTCGGCAGGTGCCGACTAGTCGGTTAAACTTTAGGTTAGGTTAGTCGGATATTTATTTAATTAGTACTACAGTTTAGAAGGTGGGTAGTCAGAAAAACATAAACAAAACACGTCATAGCTTACATACATCATCTAAACATCAAAAATGTCATAACTATGCCTCAGCTCCATTTTTTTCCTACTTTTTTTTATTCCAACCATTTTTGAAAGTTTCACTATAGCATGCGAAGTGCGAATTTATCAAAAAATAGCAACAATCGCCGAGTGATCATGATCTCGACTGACTAGTCGGCAAATTTGGAACCGACTAGTCGGCTAGTCTGCTAGTCGGCAGAACCCCTAATCTCTAATTCTAATACATACCGAATTTCATGGCCGATTGCCATGAAATTCGGTAAGTATGTATACAGAATGTTCAGTGGCGTAATTAAAACCTTAGTCCTTTAGGGCTTAAATAGATTTTCCTTTAGTAGAGGTATGGCTTCCTAAAACAAAATAAAACTCACCGGAAATGGTGTCGACACTCAAGACAGCCGGAGATAATGATTTACATCTCACATCCTGCGGTGGAACTAGTTCCGAAGGTTCCGATTCTGTCACTGGAGTTGGGAATGGTGACGGTTCCTACAAAATTAACATTATAGTTATTATATTACTAGCTGACCCGGAAAACGTTGTTTTGCCTTATAAATTATAGATAGTAGCCGATTCTCAGACCTACTGAATACGTATACAAAATTTGGTAAAAATCGGTCGCGCCGTTTCGGAGGAGTACGGTAACTAACGCTGTGACATGGAAATTTTATATATTAGAAGATATACCCCGCATGTGATGCAGAGACAGATGTGGTTGAGAATCTAATAATCTATAGGTACTAATATTATAAACAGGAAAGACTTAATTGTTTGTTTGGAACGAATAGGCTCCGAAATTACTAATCCGATTTCAAAAAAATCTTTCAGTAATAGAAAGCTACATTATCGAGGAGTGACCTAAGGCTTTTAATCCCGATATTTCCACGGGATCAGGACTTCTCTCTCATCGCTCACGATGTTCCCGGTTGCATCCCTCTCGGGACCCCGGGGTCCGCTAAATACCAAATTAATTTGGGGTCGGCGCAGTAGGTAAGTAATCATTGGCAATATTTTTACGGCCGGCCGCCTGCCTGACACCAACCCTCCTAGGGATTTCCTAGTTTATCCGCTACCGCGCGGAGAGAACTTAAGGTTTGCTAGTCTCCCTCAGTTCCCTTAGTCGCCTTATACGACACCCACGGGAGGAGATGAGGTAGCCCTATTCTATGCCGGGGCTACACGGCTAGTGCCGGGGCTACACGGCTAGTGCCGGGGCTACACGGCTAGTGCCGGGGCTACACGGCTACTATTCTACGGGATCGGGACTTACGCGGGTGAAACTACGGGACGAAGCTAGTATTTGACATAGACAGACTATTTTTAAACAACATGTTTTAAGGACGGTACTTTTTGCCAAATCGGTCAAGTGCAAGTCACTTGCACGCGCACGAAGGGTTCCGGACCATTATCACAATTGGGTACGGAACCCTATAATAAACACTGGACCAAGCGAAATCTGTGAACGCAACGACTGACTTATACTGACTCCAGTTTATCACTAAATGGCGCCAGTGGTAAACATAAATCGCGGTAACGTTGCGTTTCACTTTTAAAAGTCACGTTTGTTGTATGGGAGCCCCACGTAAATATTTATTTCTATTTTTAGTAAGTAGTTATTGTTACAGCGCAGCGGTTACAGAAATACATCAACTGTGAAAATTACAACTGTCTAGCTATTACGGTTCATGAGAGATATACAGCCTAGGTAGACAGACAGACAAACAGTAAAGTCTTATTAAAAGCATCCTGTCTTTACCCTCTCAGTACGGAACCCTAAAAACCTACCTTTTTAACATGTGTCAGTTCTCCCTGACTCGCCTTCCTCTTCAGAAGATGGTCGAAGCCGCTCGAGAGAGATCTCTTCGCCTTCATGAAGATCGTGCTGCCACCTAGGTATTGGTTTAGGAACTCTGATCTGGAAATCAATATTGATTGGTTAAAACTGTGAATAAACATTTATCGCTAACTAGCTGCGATCCCGTGGGATTATCCGGATTAAAATCCTATATCCTTTTTAGGGTTCCGTACCCAAAGGGTAAAAACGGGATCCGTCCGTCCGTCCGTCCGTCCGTCCGTCCGTCCGTCCGTCCGTCTGTCCGTCTGTCCGTCTATCCGTCTGTCACCAGGCTGTATCTCATGAACCGCAATAGCTAGGAGGTTGAAATTTTCACAGAAGATGTATTTCGGTTGCCGCTACAACAACAAATACTAAGAACAAAATAAAACAATTATTTAAAAGGGGCTCCCATACAACAAACGTGTTTCAAAAACTACAAGGGAATTCTAGTACGATGTGAGGTCGCTTCTGATTGGTCGAGTCAAATCGAGTTGGTCATGGAATTCAAAATGGCTGCCCTATCTGTCAAATATACTAGTCTGCCTTCACTGTCCAAAGAGTTTCTTATAAGTTTCAGATTTTCTTTGAATCAAAGTTGTTGTAAACCATTTTAGGGTTCCGTACCCAATTGTGATAGTGGTACGGAACCCTTCGTGCGCGAGTTTCGCACTTGGCCGGGTTTTTTACTCTTCATCACTTAAATTATTATTATGCAAGTTAATTTTTTTGTCCGTTCCACCGTGAAGTGGGAACGAACAAAGATAATTTTATTGCTTACTAGCTGACCCGGCAAACGTTGTTTTGCCTTATAAATTATAGAATTTTCTTTGCTATAAACCTCACGGAGCCCGAGACCTTTCCAACGAATGCAAAACCGTGGAAATCGGTTCGTGCGTTCTGGAGTTATAGCGTCAGGAAGGAAAACCCGACTTATTTTTATATAGTAGAAGACTAGCTGACCCGACAGACGTTGTCCTGTCGTTTAGTATAAAAAAATGGCTATCTATCTTCATACCAAAATTCATCAAAATCGGTTCAGTATTTTTTCTTTCATAAGAACCTTCTCCTGACAATAGCAAACACAACAAAAAAAGAATTATCGAAATCGGTTCGTGCGTTCTGGAGTTATAGCGTCAGGAAGGAAAACCCGACTTATTTTTATATAGTAGATTTTTCTTAAGTGTGGTGTGAAATAATGTTTATCAATATTTTTAATTCTAAGACATTATAGGTCTTAGATCTAAAGGATATTTTTATTACAAAATAATGAATCAAACTATAATAATTTAGTTTATTTATTTTTACGAAAAATCGTACGTGTGTAGGCAAAACTGAGAACTGTACCTACAGTTCAACTGATCTTTACTTCAAGCGAAAAGAAATCGCAACTGATAAAACTGAACGTGTGTAGGCACTAGGGGCGTTAGATATAACTGTGCAGTTTTATCGCAACGATAAATCGTATAGAGAAATCTAAACGTGCGTAGCGTCCTTTATCGTTTTGTTTTGTTTATTTTAATTTTTTAATAAGAATACAAAATTAAAAACTAAGCAAAAATAGAATACAATCTTTTAAATATTAGGTAAGACCGAGAAAACAGTAGGTATCCTTTCGCCTGACTTTATGTACCGACCTGTTTTCAGCGGTATCATGGACGTGCCGCTGTTGCTTCGCTTCACAATGCGCTCGCAGGAGCATCATCAAGAACGCGTTGTGCTCGCTAGTCTGGAACACCAAGGAAACTCCTCATACAAAACTGTTAATTTCACTCGTTGCACACAACGTATTATAAAACGTGGGGGGCGGTGTGGTGCAAAGAGTATTTCGGTCTCTCTTCCACTCATGAGTCCCACGCAGTGCTGCGCAATGTCGGCAATCGGTTTTGATATTGCGTGGTGAACTGGTGATGGATCTAAACTTACCCGATTAGGATTTTATTATTAGACCCGGTGTGCAAGATGAAGAACCTAAGAAATTATTTACAGAAAATCTAAGTTTTCCTAAAAACTCCTAACTCTCGAAACGTATGCGATTTTACGTTTTATATAATAACATTGAAAATAGCGCCATCTAATGTTCAGTAGCAGAACTATTTTGTTATGTAAATTAGAGCCATTATATTGAGGTTCATATTTTGCAAAAACCTTTGCTGAAGTAATATGGCTATTTAACGGTAGACGTCGCTACTGAAGTGATATTTTTGTTAGTACATAAAGTTGACGATAGATGGCACTAGTAGACCTATTATTTTTCTTATTTACATTTTATAAAATGCTGTCTTGAGTTCTGCAGTGTTCTGTATGTGATGTAGGCATTCGATAAAAAGGATTATTTTTCTACTTCCCACAGGAACGGAACAATCACGTAAAAAATACTGAACTGATTGCGACAAAACTTAGTATGCAAATAGCTGGAGATCCGAATTAACACATAGGTAAATAATTAATTTAATTAAATAAATAAATTAATATTGCACGAAGTTACATACAGTGCAATCTAGTCCCAAACTAAGCACTAGGTTTGTACTATGGGTACTGGACAACGGATATGCTACATAATATACTTTTTTTTTTGTAAATACTTATACAATATGATACTTAGTACATATTACATAGAAAACACCCAGACCAGAAACAAATATTATTTTTAAGCATAAATACTTGCACCCGGCGGGAATCGAACCCGCAACCTTCTGCATTGCAGTCAGGCCTTCCCCCGACGCGCCTCAGAGATCGTCTAAATAATGGTTATACCTCATAGATATGATTGGTTCCCCCTTGGTACTTCGTGATGATGAGGTCCTGCTCCTCATCAGACAGCTGTTCTATGCGACGCAGGATGAAGGCGTGAGTTTTCTTATCGTTCATACCTGAGGAGGAACATTCAGTAGATAAAAATTCCAACACACTGGGCCCTTTTTTTTCTTATTCGGAACCGATTATGGCCGTTGGGAAAGTAGCTAGTGTCACAGAATGCATAAATAGCTAGTGTCAATTTTTTTACAATATTTGTAACATAGAACTGAAGTCTGTATTAGAGACTAGAAGGAGAAAGGTCGCCTGATAGTGATCCATTTCAAACTCGTCTCTGACGGACGAGACGAGCCAGTTCCAAACGTCAAACTTTACTCACACACCGCAAACACAAGATGGAGCGAAATTCGAACGTCGTTGTTAGAATACACACCATCTAGACATGATTTGCAAGTTATTTGCAGAATCATGTTTGCAGATTGTTTGCAAAAACTCGGCCAAGTGCGACACTCGCGCACGAAGGGTTCCGTACCACTATCACAATTGGGTACAGAACCCTAAAATGATTTACAACAACCAATTTTTAAATTTGATAGGAAAATGTGAAATATTCAGCTTCCATTTTTACTTCCATCATATCGAATGCATATCTCAAAAAAAAACTTTGGCACAAAGAAAATCTGAAACATAAAAGAAACTCTTTGGTAGGTAAGTGAAGGCAGACTGGTATTTTTGACAGACAGGGCAGCCATTTTGATTTCCATGGCCAACTCGATTTGACTTCGGCCAATCAGACACATTGTATTAAAATCCCTTGTAGTTTTTGAAACACGTTTGTTGTATGGGAGCCCCTCTTAAATATTTGTTGTTTTTAGTATTTGTTGTTGTAGCGGCTACCGAAATACATCTTCTGTGAATTTATGAATTTAACAATTACAAGCTTGTAGCTATTACGGTTCATGAGATACAGCCTGGTAACAGACGGACGGACAGACAGCGAAGTCTCCCTAATAGCGTTTTTACCCTTTGGGTACGGAACCCTAAAAAAAGTGGTAAGTTAACAAAAAACTTATACATTTATTCGAAAACGACAGTTCTGTATTAATTTATTCCTTTGATAGAGACATTTCTATGTTTACATTTTTGATCTAAGATTTTAGACAGAGTAATAGATCGGTTAGGATTAGAATCAAAGCACTTCTTCAAGATCCCTTTCTATCTCTATTCAGATGTGTGAATGTAGAATCCGTAATACCCAAGTACTGTAGAAAATCATAAACGGGACAAAAATACTTCAAGATAATAATTTAGTAATTCAAACTTTTTCGGGAAGCTTGAAGAAAAATTAAAAAGCAATGTGTTTCTTTTTAATTTTTTGTCAAAATTTTCTCTCCCCATTCAGCCAGTAAGTTATACAATTCATCGTTTATGAAGGTCCTTGCAAGGAGTTCAGTTGCTCAAGTAGATAATCGAAGAAGTTTGCAGTATAAAATTACTCGTCCACGTAGAGAAGGTATTTAGCCTCTTTTGTCTCTAGTTTACATCTCATTTGTTTTATATAATTCCCAATAAAAAGTAATTTACGCTATAAAAAAATTAAATTTAAAATTTAAAAAACCCCCGACTTAAAAAATCTTCAAAGTTAAAACAAAACTAAACATAAAAAAAAACGTGGCAAGTGCGACACTCGCGCATAAAGGGTTCCGTACCACTATCACAATTGGATACGGAACCCTAAAATGGTTTACAACAACCAATTCTTAAATTTTATAGGAAACTATGAAATATTTATCTTCGATTCTTACTCCCATCAAACGACCGAATCACTCAAAAAAAAAAAACTTGGCACAAAGAAAATCTGAAACATAAAAGAAACTCTTTGGTCAGTGAAGACAGACTGGTATATTTGACAGATAGGGCAGCCATTTTGAATTCCATGACCAACTCGATTTGTCCTGACCAAGTCCTGTCCTTGTTCCTGTCCTGACTCCTTGTTAGTTTTAAAACACGTTTGTTGTATGGGAGCCCCTTTTAAATAATTGTTTTATTTTGTTTTTAGTATTTGTTGTTGTAGCGGCAACCGAAATACATCTTCTGTGAAAATTTCAACCTTCTAGCTATTACGGTTCATGAGATACAGCCTGGTGACAGACGGACAGACGGACGGACGGACAGACAGACAGACAGACAGCGAAGTCTCAGTAATAGGGTCCCGTTTTTACCTTTAGGTACGGAACCCTAAAAAAGGTAAAAATAATAAGCCGAAAACAAATTTCATGTCTCTGAGTAGGTATGTGGTACCTTACGTTCCCGCGTCGGGGGACGCGGGAATGTGTCACAGAAGTTGATGGTAACCGACCCGTGCTTATAGTACCGCGTCCCCCGACGCGGGAACGTAAGGTACCACATACCTACTCAGAGACATGAAATTTGTTTTTGGTTTATTATTTTTGCCATTTTAAAGTTTAGTTATGTTTTAACTTGGAAGATTTTTTAAGTCGAGGGTTTTTTAAATTTTAAATTTAATTTTTTTATTTCACCCTTTTTGTAAGAGCGATTTTGATTAAACATGCATATTGTTGTCACAAAAGTAAAGTCCTTTCATTTGATACCCCACTCGGGTATATTTGAAAACATTCGGTTTTTTTTCCGAATTTGACCCTACATATACTTTGAACGGCTAAGCCGATTTTGATTAAACATGCATATTCTTGTCACAAAAGTCATGTTCTTTTATTTGATCCCCCTTCGGGCATATTTGAAAACATTCGGTTTTTATTTCCGAGCTTTAACCAACATAATATATTATGAACGGCTAAACGGATTTTGATCAAACATACCTAAAACACTCGCGCAAAAGTCACCTATCAACCAAAAAAACTACATTGAAATCGGTTCATCCGTTCTTGAGCTTCGATGCCACAGACAGATACACAGACAGACAGACAGACAGGCAGACAGACACGTCAAACTTATAACACCCCTCTTTTTCCGTCGGGGGTTAAAAAAGAAAAAAAAAGTTTTCTCCGTTTTATTTAATTTCGAATGAATATTTTTAAAAACCTTGTGGTGTAAAAATATAAAAGTAAAAAGTAAAATCTTAATCCGAATAATACCGATATTAAGGTAGAAAACGAAATTTTTCATAATTTATTTTGGTATTATGTTTATTATGTATTAATTTATTATATATCTCCAGTTGGTACTAATGAGGTAAGATGACCGACTGCCCCCTCCCAATCTATATGGAAATGGTAACAGTACCCACCCTCTTAAGGAGACAGTCTACCTACTCTTTTCTCCATACAAACTTCACAAACGTAGTCGACTGTTTCCTCCCTGGATAAAGATAATAGAAAAAATATGTTTATGTCATAAGTCATATTATATCAGCCATGACCATGCCCCTACGTTTTAATTTTTTTAATTTTCTATTTTTTCTGTTATATTATTTATATTCTAATTAAAAAATGAAAAAAAAAAAACGTAGGGGCATGGTCATTTTGGTCATGGCAGATATAGGTTTTATGGCAAAAACGTATTTACTCTTACCTATGTCTTTATCCAGGGAGAAAACAGTCGACTACGTTTGTATGGAGAAACAGTAGGTAGACTGTCCTCTTATGATTGGCGATGATTGTGTTTATAATTGCCAGTGTTGCCATCTTACCATCGACGTCCTGACACAGTCTGTGGTACCACAGCATGGGGCAATGTTCGCACGTCATGTTGGGCGACTTGTCGCGGGATTTCTTGAGGAACTCTGCGTGTGCCACGAACGCTTGCTTTATCGCTGAAGCAAAAAACAAGTATAATTTGTAGTATGTCCGTTGTCTACTACCCATAGTACAAGCCTACTAATACTTATTTATTTATTATCTATCTATATCTATATCTATCTATACTAATACTAATAATTATAAAGAGGTAACGTTGGTAACATGTATGTATGTATGTATAATGGGGGTAATCTCCGAAACTACTGGACCGATTTCAAAAATTCTTTCACCATTAAGCTACATTCACCCTGAGTAACATAGGCTACTTTTGATCCCGATATTCCCACGGGATCGGGCATTCCGCGGGTGAAACCGCGAGAATCTGCTAGTTTCAGATAATTTCATTGGTCGTATCGAGCATTCTGGAATGCGTTCTTTCAGCGATCGCAGGTTTTTCTAGACAGGTGACCCGCGCCCCCCTGTAAAGGTCTCTGCACCCCCCCTGGGGCGGGCGCCCCCCACTTAGGGAACTGCTGGTGTAGATAGATGGTAAAACTTACCATTAACAACCTCAACAGCAACCGAGTCGCTCTCACACTTGAAGACGTAGCACGCGTAAGTGTCGTTGGTCTCGCGACACACGAAGCCGAAGTGGTCGGGGCTGCCCCGGCCTAGCACACACGAGGCCACGTCCTTGAACCCGCGGTGGAGCAGAATCTGCTTGCGGTCCGGGGAAATGAGGCGGAGCTCGGATCTGCCTACCTGGGAAACGTACAGGAAATTACACTGACCTCCATATTAGGGACAGGACCAAATTGAAAAAAAAATACTTGAGAGGTGTCAAGGGACACCCGGATAGAACGAAGTTCCTTTCTGTGTGAGAGAGAGAGAGAGAGAGAGAGAGAGAGAGAAGAGAGACAGAGAAATACGGGCTTACAACTATAGCAAAATGTGTCGTTACATCTGTTGGTCTTAATTTATTCCGTCTTTCGCAACGCGCGATAAGGAACTTCGTTCCAAAAACAATTGAATGAAAGATGATGATGATTTAATGATTACTTATGAATGTTGTGCCTATTTGATGCGACAACATGGCGCAAATCAAATCGGCACAAAGATCTAATGTTATTTTGTATGGTATAGCAATTAGAGGTGAAAAAAGTATCCTATATCCTTCTACCGGTTCTAAGCTACCTTCCCACCAATTTTCAGCCAAATCGGTTCAGCTGTTCTTGAGTTATAAATAGTGTAACTAACAAGTCTTTCTTTTATATAGATAGATAGATTGCAAGCCTCAAATTAAAAAAAAAACCCGGCAAGTGCGAAACTCGCGCACGAAGGGTTCCGTACCACTATCACAATTGGGTACCGAACCCTAAAATCGTTTACCAATTTCAAAATTTGATAGGAAAATGTGACATATTTAGCTTCGATTCTTACTTCCATCATACGACCACACCACTAAAAAAGAAAGAAAAAAAAAAACTTTGGCACAAAGACAATCTGAAACTTATAATTAAGAAACTCTTTGGTAAGTGAAGGCAGACTGGTATATTTGACAGATAGGGTAGCCATTTTGAATTTCATGACCTACTCGATTCGATGTTTTTGAAACACGTTTGTTGTATGGGAGCCCCTCTTAAATATTTGTTTTATTTTGTTTTTAGTATTTGTTGTTGTAGCGGCAACAGAAATACATCTTCTGTGAAAATTTCAACCGTCTAGCTATTACGGTTCATGAGATACAGCCTGGTGACAGACGGACAGACGAACGGACGGACGGACGGACAGACAGACAGACAGCGAAGTCTCAGTAATAGGGTCCCGTTTTTACCTTTAGGTACGGAACCCTAAAAACTAGGTAAAATGGGATTCTTTTACTAGGACTAAATTAAGGGGTGCGGGGGTTCGAGTTCCGCCTAACGTCACCTTGCGTTGTTTTTGTATACATAAATATTTTTCCTTTAAAATATTTCTATGCATAGCCCAGTGCAGACTTATAAGTACTAAAAATAAATAGAAACGACTTTTTTTGGATTGCACAGCCGAAACTATCGCCGCATATTTAAACCCTAAAAATTACTTACTTGAAATAACATAGTCCGATTTTGTTCACCGATCAACTGTGCTATAGTAGTCTTGGAACTAATTGTGCCTATCGAAGCAGATCGGTCTCTCAAAAACAGTTTATTCTCCGGCATACTTTTATCGCCACTCACATTCCCCACGGGCTTCCTTTTAATCTCACCAAAATTAATTTTGGAAGGACTTTCATTTGTTTTACTTAGATTGGAATGCTTGGCAATGTTGGACAATTTGTTAGCAATGTCAATTTTGTTCACAATGTCAATTTTACTAGTGACATTGTCAAGGTTTTTGACGTCTTCAAAAGGTTCATCGATTCTCAAAACTGTGTCCTGCTTGTTATTGATTTTAGTTTCAAATTCTGATTGAATATCGTTAAAAGGATTTGGAGTTTTATCTTTAAGAGCGTTCGTTTCGAAATTCTTTGCGTCTTCATAGTATTTGCTAATGTTGAGTGCAGTTTCAGATATATCTTTTTTGATGTCTTTCTCTTCTTCGACGGTTCCTAGATTGAGTTTTAGGTCTAGATTTATCGAGTTAGGTCTTTTGGATTTAGTTTCGACTCTTTCTTTAGTGAACATGTCGAATTCGTCATCTATTTCTCGCGTGTCTTTGACTTTTTTGTTATCTTTTTTGTTTTCTTTTGCTGAAATTGAGTCTATGCTCTTCCATATCGCTTTATCTGGTTCGAGAGGTGTAGTGCTTGGAGATAGATTGCCTTTTTTTGTATCTGTGGTCTCGGGTTTTTTCTCTTCTGTTACATTTTCTTGAGAATTGTTACTGTAGAGTGAGGTCTGAAAATAATAATATTAATTAAATATGATATGATTAAATATGTTTAAAATTAATATTATTAAATTAATTAAGGGGGTAAGGGGTGGGGGTAAGGGGTAAGGGAGGTAAAACTCACCCCAGTGGAAGACAGAAGACTATGCCGTCGTCTCAGTGCTTTTTCTGCTTCGTGCTGAGCAAATTTGTTTAAAGCATCATCTATCAGACTTTCTGGTACTTTCCTTTGGGAGATCCGGACTTTCCCTATGTACAGGACCTGTGGGAAACATTTGGAAGAATTAAATAAATACTTAAATAAATATTGCACGACGTGAGACACAGCGCAATTTAGCGCTCTGAACTAAGCTCTAGGCTTGTAGTATGGGTACTAGACAATTGGATGGTGTTATAAGACGGCCTCTGTGGTGCATCGGGCCAACTCCCGGCTGCAACGGGTTCGATTTCTGCCGGCCACAAATGTTTGTTTCTGGTTTTGAGTGTTATCTCAAATATCAGTCGTTAGGTCAAGTTAGAGGCCTTACCTTACCTTACCTGCCAACTCTAACACTAGGTGAGACACACCACTATACGAAAAGAAGAAGTAGTTACCTCAAAGAAATGTGAGTCAGAAGGAGAAAGATCAGCGCTCAATGAAGTGAGCGTCGACGCGTTACTCGAACTGCGCATCAGCTGGTTGCCTTCCGTCGTTCTGAAATCGTTATTGTTTTAAATAAGCTCAATTAACCTACATCTACTCTCATATTAAAAAACCCGACCAAGTGCGAAACTCGCGCACGAAGGGTTCCGTACCACTATCACAATTGGGTAAGGAACCCTAAAATGGTTTACAACAACTTTGATTCAAAGAAAATCTGAAACTTATAAGAAACTCTTTGGACAGTGAAGGCAGACTAGTATATTTGACAGATAGGGCAGCCATTTTGAATTCCATGACCAACTCGATTTGTCCTGACCAATCAGAAGCGACCTCACATGTACTAAACTCCTTGTTATTTTTGAAACATGTTTGTTGTATGGGAGCCCCTCTTAAATATTTGTTTTATTTTGTTTTAGTATTTGTTGTTGTAGCGGCAACCGAAATACATCTTCTGTGAAAATTTCAACCTTCTAGCTATTACGGTTCATGAGATACAGCCTGGTGACAGACGGACGGACGGACGGACGGACGGACGGACAGCGAAGTCTCAGTAATAGGGTCCCGTTTTTACCTTTAGGTACGGAACCCTAAAAAAGGAAAGACTTGTATTTCTGTATATGTGTGTGTTGTATGTTTGTAATGAATAAACCCAAAAACTACTGGAACGATTTCAAAAATTCTTTCATCGACAGAAAGATACATTCACCCTGAGTAACATAGGCTAATTTTGATCTCGATCGGGACTTACGCGGGTGAAACCGCGGGTTTCTGCTAGTATATTTATAAAAATAGAACAGGGAGAAAGCATAATCGTTATTTTAACCTTGTCACGTGGGTTTTCGTGTGGCGCAGGGGATAGTGTGCCCACAAGAGAGAGAGGGAGAGGTTTGGATAACCCCCCTTAAATATTTGTTTTTAGTATTTCTTGTTATAGCGGCTACAGAAAACCTATGGTCCCTATGGTCCCGTTTTTACCTTTTGAGTACAGAACCCTACAAAGTTCAAATATCCGTGCTGTTGAATTCTTACTGCTGTGAAATGTTGCTGAATTTTCATTTTCGTGAAACCTAGTTACTAAAATACGTGTAAATTGTTTAGTTTCGGGGGCATTTTAATTAATTTAGTTTCGTGAATTTACAAAGTAATGAAAAAATAAGTAATTGTACAAGTCTAATGAAAATGAAAACCGGTGCAAAACATGGACTTAAATTTAGCGTTGTTTCCAGACCTTGTGAAAAAGTACTTGTAAAAAACCCCCATTTACAATGACTCCTTCGACTTGACTATAAACATACGACGACTTGACCGTTTTTGTAACTGCAAATAACTTGCTAATTTTTATAATATCTACTTGACACTGGCTACTTTCCAAATGGCCATAATATCGGTAATAAAAAAAAAGTTAACTTACAGATTGCTATTGCAGTTGCCTGGTAAAGAGATGGCAGGGCTATTCCAAGGTAGGTGTTCTGAGCTGGTCTGGCTGCTGAAGCCGAGGTTCCTGGTCACGGAGCCGTTGGTGAGGGACCCCGTGGAGCCCCGGGGACTCGGGGCCCCTGATGAGGGCTCTCGCATCTGGGTGAATAGGTCGGTAACCTGGAAGAAGAGCGATGGAGGGTTTCAATTCGTGTATTTCTTTAATAAACGGTTAGGTACCTACCTACCATTATTGTTTTGTATTAAGGTCAGATGGGGCATTTGCAATACTGGGGCTTACGTTAATTTCTAATAATGTAATTAAAAAAACCGGTAAGGAGGCTTAGAACCGGGAGAAAGGCATAGGATACTTTTGATCCCGTAAATCAGGGATCGGGACTAATGCGAGTGAAACCGCGGGCGTAGCTATAATCTTCTATAATTTATGTTAAAATCACTGTCTTGAAATTGCTAGTTAGCAGGTAAGTCTTGTACGTAACTTAAATTTTTAATAAAGTCTGACGCAAGTCCGCTTTGTTGTTAAAATGTAATTAATTCATACAAAACAAGAAACATATTATTAACAATATATTCATTCACATAGGAAATCACCATAAAGTAACAGACGTATGTTGTCTAGTTAGACAAGCCAAAAGTTCAAAACCCAAGGACTTGTTTGTAATAAAATCAAACACGTAAGATGTTACACAGTACACAATGAATTAGCGACTAGCGACAATATAATGCGATATGCAGTTTAACCTGGATACCCACGGTCACGGTGATGAGAAGAATACAGCAGGTATAGACTAGTTCACAAGTTTAAAAACGTGTTAAATAGAAGTAAAGCTCCTAAAAATATGTGCGATAGCTCATTCGATTCGGAATGACGTCTAGAAAAATGTTTTTAAAGCATATATTAGCACATAAAAAATTGCGATTGTTATTAACAAAATAAGATTAAAAAAAAAAAGGTATTTAGGTTTTCGTTAATAATTTCTAAAATAATGATATTTAAGGAATTTTGAAAAAAGATCCTGAAAGAGGATGATATTTCCAATAATAAAGTCCTAACTTCCGGAACTTTATCTGTATTATTTATATTTAAAAAAAACCGTTGAAAATAGGTCTCCGCGAGGTCGTTACGGCATAGGCAAAAATCGGTATATTATCTCAAATATTTTTTTTATAGTGTTAAATAACAATTTAAAAATTTTAATAAATTATAGTGTAATCTAGACACTTGAACGAAAAAAACCTTGGTGAAAAAAAAATGTTTACCTCGATTTTTCAAAAAGTTAGACCATTGTTAATTAACAAATTTTTCTCCAATCTCTGTTTTTATAAATTACGGCATAAAAGTTTAAATAATTGGCCTATAAATTTTTACCTTCGTGGAGCTCTTCTCACTAAGGTACTTTATAAGGTAATGAAATCGTTTTGTTTAAGTTTATTATTTTGTTAAATATAATATTTTCAAATTAACAACAAATGAAATTTCTAAAAAAAATTTTTATTTAGTATTATCTTATTATTGCTGTTTTTGCAATATTTGCAAATTTTTAAAACATTATTTAGAAATTTCATTTGTTGTTAATTTAAAAATATTATATTTTACAAAATAATAAACATTAATAAAAAAAAATTCATTACTTTATAAAGTACCTTAGTGAGAAGAGCTCCACGAAGTGAAAAATTTATAGGCCAATTATTTAAACTTTTATGCCGTAATTTATAAAAACAGAGATTGGAGAAAAATTAGTTAATTAACAATGGTCTAACTGTTTGAAAAATCGACGTAAACATTTTTTTTCACTAAGGTTTTTTTCGTTCAAGTGTCTAGATTACACCATAATTTATTCAAATTTTTAAATTGTTATTTAATACTATGAAAAAAATATTTGAGATAATATACCGATTTTTGCCTATGCCGTAACGACCTAGCGGAGACTTATTTTCAACGGTTTTTTTATATAAATAATAGAGACAGAGTTCCAGTAGTTGGGACTTTATTATTGGAAATATCCTCTTCTTTCAGGATCTTGTTTCAAAATTCCTTAAATATCATTATTTTAGAAATTATTAACGAAAACCTAAATACCTTTTTTTTTAAATCTTATTTTGTTAATAACAATCGCCATTTTTTATGTGCTAATATATGCTTAAAAAACATTTTTCTAGACGTCATTCCGAATCGAATGAGCTATCGCATATATTTTTAGGAGCTTTATTTCTATTTAACACGTTTTTAAACTTGTGAACTAGTCTAGTAATCGAGAGTAAAATGATAGTAAAATTGGTTGGAGCTTCTACTTAGATCTTCTTCATTGCGTCACAGGCGCAATGAAGAAGGTGGCGGGTTTGATTCCCGCCGGGTGCAAGTATTTATGCTTAAAAATAAATATTTGTTTCTGGTCTGGGTGTTTTCTTTGTATCATATTATTATGTGCGTATCTGTTCCCGCGGTTCACGCGATCCCGTGGGAATATCAAAAGTAGCCTATGTTACTCAGGGTGAATGTAGCTTTCTAGTGGTGTATGAATTTTTGAAATCGGTCTAGTAGTTTTTGAATTTATTTATAACAAACATACAGACACACATACACACACCACAAAAATATAAATCTTTCCTCTTTATAATATTAGTATAGATATAGATAATCAAAGCTTAGACGCCTCAAGCACGTGTGTCTGACCTTCTGTCGCTGATGTTGTCGCACGTCATTATGCGCTGTAAACAGTTTGTTTGTTTATATCAACCTTGATTTGAAATGCGCTAATGAATGTTCATTTTACAGGTCAATAGATAGAGCTGATTTAAATCATTATAAAGTGGTTCAATTGATATTTGTTTGTTTTATATTTCCCCTAATTGGTATTACAAAGTGCGTCGTTCAAAACATAATGCTTCTCATCCCTTAATTTTCATTTTCTACCTACAGGGTTATTTTGTTCCAATCAAAAACTATGCCCAGGGGGTAGTTTGCTTCATTAAAACTCACAACTTTTGTTTTACGAATTTTGGAAATTTTTCTTTCGAAAAAAAAAATCCCGTAAAAAAGTTATCCGTCGGATAAAATCGAACACAATTACACAACCAAATTGAAATGTAACAATTTTTGTAATATGAACACAGCTTAAGAATATTTTAAATTTAGTGGTGTTCGATTTTATCCGACATATAACTTTTAACTGGAGTTTGTGAAACTGGCCCTTTGAAAATAAGCAACGAATAGCAATTCTACGCATAAATAAATCGTCTTTGGTTCGAGAGACTCTCGAGGTGTTCAATCGAAAGACGATTTATGTGGAGAATAGTTATTCATTGCTTATTCTAGTTTAGTGGAACGTACCCTTAATCGAATAAAATCATAATTAAGACAGGTTTTAATATCTACCAAACTCAATTACTTAAATGACAATAAATCTCCTTAACAAAAAACTTTAGTAAAATTATGGAGTCCACACGGTGTCGAATTACGAGCCATTGGCTTGAAGTCAATAAGCCAATCTACACTAATACTATAAAGAGGAAAGATTTGTATTTTTGTGCGTGTCTGTATGTTTGTAATGAATAAACTCAAAAACTACCATGCCAATTTCAAAAATTCTTTCACCATTAGAAAGCAACATTCACCCTGAGTAACATAGACTACTTGATCCCGATATTCCCATGGGATCGGGACTTATTATTTTAATATATTTTATAAAAAAAAATATTTTTTTTTATTTGGAAGATGAGAGTCCCGAGTTGGTCCCATATAATCTTGGTGAAGGTCTGATGGGAGCCGTCGGAAATTATGAACAGAATAGCACCCGAGAATGAAGTAAATTACATTTTTTTGGACTTCTCTGAATAGAATCGCCTTCTAAAGAACTAGGTACAAATTGATGGTGCACCTGAAACCACCTTATCATCAGAAAACTTCTCAATGATTAAAGTTACGGTAAAATTAAAGACATTTTTCGATTTGAATCGCGAGGTGTTCATTACTTTTAGCATTGTTACAACGCTCAACGTTTCGAGACCTTTCCAGGTCTCTTCTTCAGGATAGACAGAAGAAAAATCTAAAGTTACTCACGGTTACAATTTTGAAGATTTTTTGTAAATACATATACATTTGAAATATAAAATATCCTCACAGATGATTTACTAATATTATAAATGTGAAAGTTTGTATGGATGTTTGGATGTTTGTTACTCTTTCACGCAAAAACTACTGAACCGATTGCGATGAAACTTGGAATATAGATAGCTGGACACCTAGAATAACACATAGGCTACTTTTTATCCCGTAATTCCCGCGGGATCGGGACTTACGCGGGTGAAACAGCGGGGCGCAGCTAGTTACCTATTTGTTTTTTTTTGGTGGAATGGCTCGGTGAATTGACACCGTCTGAATGGTCTGTCTATAAGATTAGGTTAAAGTACTTTGGGCTATTTCTTGTTATTTTTTGCTTTTCAGGGTTCCGTACCCAAAGGGTAAAAATAGGACCCTATTACTGAGACTCCGGTGTCTGTCTGTCTGTCTGTCACCGGCTGTATCCGATTAGGTATTCGAAAATTTGTTTTGGCCCGAATAGGAAAAAAGAATGGCCCGATTGGGAATAAGCCTATCAGACGAACCGTGATAGTTAAACAGTTGAAATTTTTACAGATGATGAATTTCTGTAGCCGTTATATTTGTATATCAGCGATTTATTTTTACCACTGGCGCCATCTAGCGATAAACATCCGTCAGTCGTTAAGATAAATGCAAACATGCGTCGTTGTTGCGTTCATTCATGGATATTGCTTGGTCTAGGTTCCGACCCCAATTGTGATAATGGTATGGAACCCTTCGTGCGCGAGTCCGACTCGCACTTGGCCTTTTTTTTTTTTTTTTTTATAAAATACCGGTCTAATCTAAGGTACTAGGTACTAGGTACCTATCACGGACATAATTATAAAATCATAATGTTGTATTTTATAACCACATAGGTACAACAACAAATTATAGGTAATGTAATGGAGTAATAAAATGCAATGAATGACATAGCTAGGCTGTGAATGACGCAGGTTGAGATTCTATGTTTTCTATAGTGCGTTTCATTTTTAATTACCTATGCCGTCATGTTGGTAGCAAAACAAAAAAGTCTTGCCTTAATATCTTGAATGTGCTATACCCTAAACCTCGAATACAGGAAGATTCGTTCATTCATTCTTTATATACAAATCCCCCTAAATTCAAGGTAGCACATTATTTTTTTTGTATTATGAACTTTTTTGTTTTGCTACCAACATGACGGCATAGGAATTTATAGATGAAACGCACTCTACCACTTCTTCAACTTCTACACTAATATTATAAAGAGGAAAGATTTGTATTTTTGTGTGTGTGTGTATGTCTGTATGTTTGTAAAGAATAAACACAAAAACTACTGTACCGCGATTTCAAATTTCTTTCTACAAAAGAAAGCTACATTATCGAGGAGTAACCTACGCTGCCTTTGATCCCGATATTCCTACGGGATCGGGGCTTATGCGGGTGAAACCGCGGATTGCAGTTAGTTTCATATATTAGACTAACAGCGTCCTGCGGATTCACCCGCGTAAGTCCTGACATTGCGGTAGTTTCCAACAACCCTTTCTAGATGCTTATAACACACCACAAAGAACAACCTCTCCAAATGTCATGTCTCTAGGACCAGCGGTTTGGGCTCTGCCTTGATATCAGTCAGGACCTTGAATTTTATATGTATAGATACCTGTATCTAGATTTTCTAACAATAATTCCGGAAACTAATGATTTTAATCTGTATAATAAAGTACTATATTGTTTTGCACACCGGCTCGACATGGGTTGTGTACTTTTTTAAACAAATTAAAAATTCCATATTGCAATAAAAACCGACTTCCAAAAAAAAAATTTTTAAAAAAACCGACTTAAAAAAACATAAAATAACCTCGAGGTTATTTTATGTTTTTTTAAGTCTGTTTTTATAATTTTTTTTTTTTTGGAAGTCGGTTTTTAATTTTTTAAATTATTTTTTATTTCATCCTTTTTAGTAATACCTACTTTCAACTACCACTAAAATCAGTAAAATTGTATCCATAACTTTAACCATTGAGGAGTTCTATGATGAGAAGGTGGTTTCAGATGTGGAGACTCTGAAACCATATTCTTATTCATCGGTATCTATTCTTTATGGCCTTATTCCACTGGTGAAAATCAAAATCTGACCACTTTGCTGCACTCTCGAGGTGCAATCCTGTTCATCACTCCGAAGAGACTCATCCGATCTTCACCAATTTTTTATGGGACCAACTGTGATATATCTCCTTTCAAACAAAAAAGAATTATCCAAATCGGTCCAGGCATCTTCGAGTAATCGGGTACATACATAAAAAAAAATATATCCCGACGAATTGAGAACCTCCTCCTTTTTTTGGAAGTCGGTTAAAAATAACTTAGAGTGATGCTGATTATTATCCTCTTTGTTATCAATTTTAATTAGCAAACTCCTTTAAAGCAACGAAAAGAAAAACAAAACATGTATAAATAAATCGATCTTATTTTTTCTTTTTCGTCATCCTTCGTAGACAAAAGAGGCTAAATGCTTTTCGGTGCCGGGGCGGGTGGGCGGTCATTTTGTAATGCAAACTTCTTTGATTATCAACTTGTGCAACCAAACTCCTTGCAAGGACCTTCGTTAACGATGAATTGAAAAACTGACTGCATGGCTGAATGGAGAGAGAAAATTTTGACGAAAAAATTTAAAAGAAACATTGCTTTTTAATTTTTTTCAGGCTGGCCAGTTAATTTTTTTCAGTCTGGCCAGTCATTTTGTAATTCAAACTTCTTTAAGTATTATTTTGAAGTATTTTGGTCCCGAATATGATTTTCTACAGTAGATTTCTATTCAGGTGTTTCTCACACACCTGAACAGAGATCGAAAGGGATCTTAGAGAAATACGTGGGGATTCTAATCCTAACCGATCTTTATGTCTTAGATCAAAAATGTAAACATAGAACTGTCGATGTTAAAGGAAAAAGTAAAAATACAGAGCTGAGTTTTGGTGGGAACGCGTTGAGGAGATGTGTTGCTGAATTTTCAATTTCGTGAAAACTAGTTAAAATACATACGACTTGATTGTTTTTGTATCTGCAAATAACTTGCAAATAGCTAGAAATTAAACTAAGTTTTCGGTTTTAATCGCGTGGTATTTATTACTTTTAGCATTATTTAAATGCTCAACGTTTTGAGACCTTTCCAGGTCCCTCCTTCAGGATTGAAACGAGCGTTAAAACAATGCTAAAAGTAATAAATACAATGCGATATACGCCGAAAAATGAGTTTAATTTTTAATCAAAAATCGCGAAAACAGAAGAAAAATAAAGAGATGTCGCTTTTAAATAAATGTATGAGTTTTGCAGCTAGTTGTGCATAATTTTCAGACCGCAGACTGCAACAAATGACAATTTCTCTAGGTATAATAAAATCTTGACCCACCTACAAGTTTATCTACAAGTTAGTCACGCACTTACACGATTAGCTACGATTGTTTATTGTAATTGTTAGTGCCTCTGTAATACCACACCCAGCCAACACAGATTAGCTGAATAAATTTTGCGTAAAAGCAATTTTTTTGACTTTAAGCTGGATAAGTATTTGCATAACTTCTGTGTAAGCGCCTATACAGATGATATTCAAGCAATTTGGGCACAAAATATCTTGCTTCAATTTGGATAACATTTGATTAACAGCCACATAGCAGCTGAATAAATGTACAACACACTGAATATCTTCTGCATAAATTCTGATTTTTCTTTAGTCCAGAAATTATACATATTTTATGCAGATGTTAATTTGTGAGTTCAGATATTCAAATGATATTCAAAATTCCGATCTCAGGAGTAGTCTTACACAGAAATTATGTAAGTAAAAAAAGTATTAATGTATTTTTCATTGTGACGAAATTATTTTGTGTTACTTATACTTCAAAAAATTGTACGTCTTCAAAAGTTTGGGAAGTAAATTGTTTCATACATTTTAAGTAAGTTTGAGGTGAATTATATAAACGCATGGCACTTTACTGTGAATTATCAATATAATTATTGTACATTTTTTGAGCGCCTTATGATAAAGCTACAATTTAAAAGGTAAACAAATGTAAAATATAACTTAATTAAATTATCTTTACTTTTTATCAAATTTCAGTCCCAGTAAATAATGAGAATCAAATTTTGTATATCTGCTAATGTATCCTACTCACTAAACAAAGTGTTTCATAAGATAAATGTTGACGATTTTTATAAAAAGAGGTTATGTCGAACGGTAGTTAATGGCGGACGGCCAATTTGAATAAAAGTGTCACATACGACTACATATCCAGAAATTATTTGGTTTAAAGTACAATAATTATACATTTCTCAGAGAAAGGTGAAATATCTGGATATAAACATACGATATCTTCAACTAATCAGTTATTTGCTGCTTAAGATACCCACATTTGTAACTGATATTGTTTTAAGCTGAACATAAAGACAATTGTACGCTTATAGCGCTATAAGTAAGGTAAAACAAGGAGTTTATTTTCAATTATGCAGAAGTCAGCTGTGTAAAGAAGAAAAAATCTAAAATATTCAGCATCTGAATAAATTAGTACCATTTCGAACACTATGCAGCTTAAAGAAAATATTTCATCTAATGTTCAGCGTTTTGCTGTTTAACTGCTTTGCTTAAATATGTTATACAGGACAATGCAAAAACTTCAGCTACTGTGCAGATAATAGCTGTTTCAATTACTTTTATTGGAATATCGCTTGTTTAGCAGATTCTACTCTTGATTACTATTCAGCTTAAAAAAATACCGCGAACTTTATACAGAATTTAGTAAGCTTACAACATTATTTTAATTTAAGAACTCTCTTATTCAAAATAAAGCCATAACATCAGCTGTAATACAAAAGTAATAAAGCTTGACACTGCTTATTGTGGTATATTTTCGCTACTATCTGGCTTATGTGTTGGCTGGGCAGTTTACCTAATAGTTGGTGCGCAGTCGGACCACAACCTACTTGAACCTTCTCAAGTAAAGATTAAGTACCTATTCGAAACATTGGTTTTGACCCGAATTGGAAAAAAAATGGCCCGTTTGGGCATAAGCCGAACAAACGAGGCCCTTTTTAACCGACTTCAAAAAAAGGAGGAGGTTCTCAATTCCTAGGTACCTATATGTCCGCGCCTACTCCAGCATATGAAGTCAGATTTTTTTTTATTGGGAAGATGAGACTATACCGAGTTGGGCCCATAAAATCTTGGTGGTTGAAGTCGGGCAGTTTTATTGGGTGGATTCAAATTGTATGTTGGTTGCCCGACTTCAAATGACATAACAGATATTAAGTCGATAACACTGTATGTAGGTGAAGATTATTTTTAGAAGTCGGTTTTTAATTATATTTTTCAACAACAATTTCAAAGCAGCTTTACGTATTGTGTCGAAATGCAAACATAATAAAAAAAAAACTTGTTGTTTATTAACCCTGGTCGAAAGAGTAAATAATAGAAACAACAAAAAGTTGCTAAGTGTTAACAGTAGTTTGTCCGATCGTTCTAATGAATACAATCAACAATAATATCAATTAAATAACGGAAAAATAACTAACACCTACCCACGTCATGGATCATAGACAACAGACACTACATCGACTAATGTTTACATTTAATAAATTATTATTACTGTGAACGCGCGGAACGTTACAGCGCCATCTAGTCCCGTGGTAAGCGACAAAGCTTGTGTTACGATGACTAGACAACGGATATAATACATATATTTATTTTTCTTTTGTAAATACATACATATTATTCATAGACGGACACCCAGACCTGCAAGGCTACCGCGGTTCTTCCGTCGCCGTCGGAATCGGATTCATTTGACAGTTGACAGCCGAATTTCGCACCGCGAAAATTAATAATCGACGCGTCGATTACTCATATGATTCCGACGACAAATTGAATGAATGAAAATGGGATTTTTGACAGAAAATCTTACAACCGACGGCTGACTGTCATCGATTTGAAGTCGACGAGTAACTGTCAAATAAAAACAAGGGTTATTATTTTCGCGCGTTTAATTTTCCATTGTACTGTAGTATATTGTTACAGTGAAAAATGGCTTGGGTTGCTCTCATGGTTGCTGCGGAGGAGGAACGGCTTAACCCTTTACCGCATGTCGTGCCAGATATGGCACGCTAAAGAAATTTAAGTATAATTTGAATGATACACAGTCTATGTTTGTATAAAATAAACACTCTAATAGCACGTGAGTGATGAAATGTATTAACATCAATTGCAGCTTGTTGTTATTTTCTGTTGCGGGTAGATTGATGTACAAAGTTGAAGTTTCGGCATTTTGTACGCCGCTCTCATTTGCAACGATTGCATTGCATATATTTTGTGTTCTATCGAAAAAATAAATTGGTTGTTATTTTGCGGTGTAAATATAATGGATCCACCACGATTCTACGGCAAGAAACGTAAGAAAAATTAATTACAACTTACTGATAATAGCTATGAAACCTTGTGCCTAATATGGCACTCCATGCAATAAAGGAAAAATATACTAGCCATATATGGCACACCATTCAGTTAGGTACTCAGACATATATGGAACAAAATGCAGTAGTGAAATAATATTTAGCGTAGCATTTTTTTTTTTTTTCAATTAACAAATTACACTTTTGGGTGTGTGTGCTATTATTTAAAGTTTAAATAGGTACTTATAACTGACCGAGTGAGTGAAGCTTATCGTTTTTTAGGGTTTCCGTACTTAGGTGACCATTTGAGCACTATCTCCAAGATCGTAAGAAATGATGTGATCTAAGATGTAGCAAGCCCAACTAGATGATAGGCAGAGGGAAGTTCAAGATCCGACCCGTCTTTTTAGTGGCTGCACCGGCCCATATATAAAAACACGAATAATTCCGCTTGTGCTAAGAATTAGGCTGGCGAGTGAATGGACTGGAGATCGGCAGCGTTGCAAATATTGCGATCATAAGTCATTGGTCGTTGCGAAAAATGTATGATGCATTTTTGTCTAAATAAAGATCGTAATTGTTTTAAATCTTTCTATGAACTTTGGTTTAATTAAAAATTATTATTTTTTCTTCATAAAAACTTGTTTTGTATTTAGTTCTATTAAAAAAATATGTCATCGCATCAACTGCATGGCGTTCCCAATATGGCACAACCTATTTTATTACCACTAACGCATACAATTCCATATCTGGAACAAATAGTTTTTTCTAAATATACTCTTTGGAAACATGTATATATTTTTTTGATATTTTTCCTAGGCTATAAATAGGCTTAAATATCCACTGTATTTTTTTAAACAAAAACAAAAATTCCATGCGGTAAAGGGTTAAAAAAGTGAATAACGAACGCCGAGGGATTACGTTCCGTTACCTACACACGCATTATTTATGAATATAATGAAATAATTATATTTACGTTCAAATGTAAGTAATTTACATTTTTTAAGAAAACTATATTAACTTTTATCATGTCTAAATCTTTTAATATACAAATTGTAATAAATTACAACAACTTTTTTGTCCCGTAATGTTTAACATTGTAATGTTTGTTGCGTAAATCGGACCGGATTCCGACGCTCTTTTTCCATTCATTCATGTTCATTCGGTATTGTGACGGCTGTCAAATGGATGTCAAACACGCTTGCGCGGTGTCAAAATTGAAAACCCCGCTGTCAAATATGTCAAACTACCGCGTCGGAATCGAGTTGCTGTCATCGGAAGAACCGCGGTAGCTTTCCAGGGAGGCTACTGCGGTTGTTTCGTCGGCATCGGTATCGAATTCATTTGACAGTTGACAGCCAAATTTCGAACCGCGAAAATTTCAAATCGACGCGTCGATTACACATATCGATGCCGAAGCCAAATTGAATGAATGAAACACAGACAGAATTAAATTCAATTGACGATTTTGACAGAAAATCTTCAAATCGACCGCGACGGCTGACGGCCATGGTGCGCGGTTTTATAATTGAAAACCCCGCTGTCAAAGATGTTAAACTACCGCGTCGGCATTGAGTTGATGTCAACGGAAGCCTCGAAGACACATTTTTTTAAGCATAAATACTTGCTCCCGGCGGGAATCGAGCCCGCAACCTTTTGCATTGCAGTTGTGCTTTCGTACGATGCGCCACAAAGGCCGTCAAATTAGGTGGATGTAACAAATATTCCCCACTAACCCCATTACTTATAAATGCTGATTAACAGCTGCATAAACTATGTATCGTTTGTCTCTTACTGTGACACGACAAATAGGCCAAGCAGCAGGGAAATCACATTACAAAAGGTGGTGTAACAAATTTTACGATTTTATGTTATTTAGCTAAGTTAGCTTGATATAAATTCAATTTCTTGACCTTGGGGCACGACGGGGTATGTCCGATATTTTGAGTTTAATATGCTTTTTGCACATAGTGTCTCGATAATAAGTCGTATGACAAAAGTGTCTAAGAACAGTATGTAGAAGTCAAAAACTCTTACATTCTGTCCATACATGTCAATTCTGTAAGTCTTACAGGTAAAAAGTTACACTTTTGTCATATCACTTACTATCGAGGCACTATGTGCAAAAAACGAAATATTAGCAAAATATCGGACATACCCCGTCGTGCCCCAAGGTCAAGAAATTGAATTTATGTCAAGCTAACTAACATACACGTTCGTTGTATGGGAGCAGCCTTAAATATTTGTCATATTCTGTTTTTTTTGTCATTTGTTGTTATAGCGCCTACAGAAATACATCATCTGTGAAAATGTTAACTGTCTAGTATCACGGTTTGTGAGATACAACCTGGTGACAGACGGACAGACAGCGAAGTTTTAGTAACCGTTCCCGGTCCCGTTTTTACCCTTTGAGTACCTACGGAACCCACTGCGCCAACCTCACATAATGTTTGGGGCTTAGCGGACCTCGGGCTCCCGAAAGGGATGCCACCGGGAACATCGCTTGGATGAGAGAATAAATGCTAAATTATTAGTTAAAACCACTCAAAACATTATTTAAAAAGAAAACAGCATGCAGACAGACACGACGTCCTTACCAAATGTTTTATATTGATAGCTGAGGTGTCTGAGTGAGACCCGAACATGGGTCGAGTCGGGGGATTCATTGTATATCTATAAAAGGATAAATATAATAAAAATAAATAAATATCAGTGTGTTAGTGATTTCTTGCAAAGAAAAAAAAGTGGCTGTGACATACGGACGGAAAGACAGACAGACATGACGAATCTATAAGGGTTCCGTTTTTTGCCATTTGGCTACGGAACCCTAAAAATAACAGGGCTGATGCATGTGTGAGACGTTTTAATTGTAGAATAGGTGCCTTGGATTAGTGGAATGGCAATGAAATTTATATCTTGTGAATGGTTCATTAAGAGGCAAGGATACCTAGCTTTTCTTTACATACAAACTTTACAAACGTAGTCGACTGTTTCCTCCCTGGATAAAGATATTAGAGCAAATATTATTATGCTATATTATAACCTACATACCTATATCTGCATTAATCCAAGGGGAAACAGTCGACTACGTTTGTATAGAGAACGAGTAGGTAGGTAGCCTTTCCTCTTAATCTAAAAATATAGATAACTACCACGTAACTACTAGGTAAATAAATTACAAACAGAATTATGCAAATTTTTAGCATACCTATCTATTGTTAGTTTTTACCCGACTACGGCGAAGCCAAAAGGAAGGGTAATGTTTTTGGCAGTCTATGTATGTATGTATGTATGTTTGTATGTTCCACCGTAGCGCCTAAACTACTGAACCGATTTTAATGAATGAGGGGTCAATAGATTCGTAATAATAGGCCGGATGTCGTAGGGTATATACATTTTATCAAAATATTATATGACGGAATTTATTGTATAGTTATATGTTGCAGGCAACTCTCCACGTAACTACTAGGTAAATAAATTACAAACAGAATTATGCAAATTTTTAGCATACCTATCTATTGTTAGTTTTTGTATAGTTATATGTTGCAGGCAACTAGTTTAGTCAGCCAGCTAGTTAACGGACTGGGCTGTTCGATTATCGCCCGCCGGTGGTAAATAAACTTCCGGGTCGAATACAACAATTTACGAGCTGACGGGCACGTATTCTGTAACTTGGTAAATCGTCTCAACATGGCCTCAACATCTTTAGATTTTGCTCAAAAATGTTTCAACAATTTTTGGAAAAATTGCAGTTTCGCTAACTTGCAAGGTAGGTATCACCACAGTGTATCACTTACATTTTACAAAGAAATACTTACACTTTAAGTGTAAGTAATTTCGGATAATTGCTTTAAAATAATGATAATAAGAACGAGGGTTACCGACATCGCCAAACGGATTAGCTCTTTAAAGTGGCAGTGGGCAGGCCATAAAGGTTCTCGAATGGAGACCGCGGATCGGAAAGCGCAGCGTTGTACGGCCACCAACGAGATGGATGGACTGCTTGGTTAAGGCCGCGGGTTCCCGGTGGATGCAGGCCGCTTATAACCGAAGCATCGGAAAATCTATGATTCTTCATAAATTTTCTGATGCTTCGGTTATAATGCTTATGTCCAGTAGTGGACTTCTTACGGCTGAAATGGTAATGATGAATTGAAAAAATACCAATGGAAAAATACTATGAATTTTAATCCCTCGAAGTTTCGGCAAACGGGTTACACCAGCCGTGGTCGCGAGAAGACTGGAGCGGTGAACTTCTTTGTTCGTCGTGTGGGTAGGTAATTTTATAACTACCCTCAATACCGCAAATAATAGCTAAACTGTTTTCAAAAAAAGTCTAATGATGCTGGGTAGTCTTAACGATGTTAAGACGATTTAGTTATAGAATACGTACCCTGTGAGCCCAAGGATCAGTCACAGTCAGTCAGTTAGGTTTCTCTCAAATAGTCAGTCTAGGCCTAGGCAGTAAGCTAGATGGCTGATTATATTAGTTGCCTGCGACATAGGTACATTAGAGGTTTCATATAACAATGAGAGGTAGGTAGGAATTTTTATAGTCATTTAAATAAATGGAGAACACATTATTTTTAAAATATACACATATAGGGAAATAGGTAATATGAAATACTTAGGTTTTTCAAATTTATGTCGTTGAATAATTAAAAATCGGTCAAGTGCGAATCGGACACCCGGACTATTGTCACAAAAAAAAACACATTCGTTGTATGCGAGCCCCACTTAAATATTTATTACTGTCTTTAGTATTTGTTGTTATAGCGGAAACAACATACACACATCAACACCGTCTAGGGATATTCAGAATTTCTCAATTTACTCAAAAAATGTGTTTACTAACAAACAACATGCATATATTTTTGTAAAGCCTACTTATCAGACTATGATTTAGAATACAACAAAATATTGTTTTATGCTTAATATTTTTTTATTTAAAAAAACGCAAAAAGTGAAATAATGTTAAATTTAAGATAAAATGTCTATCTAAGGAAAAAAATAAAGTAAAACGAAATGATTAGGTTTTTTTATTTGAAGTTAAAATTAGTAGTCAGTGAAACCACCCATGACGTTAATCACGGCCCTGCAACGGTTTTTCATGCTTTGAATCAGGTTGTCAATATCTTGCTGCGGAATATTGTCCCAGGTCCTGCTAAGATGCAAAAAAAGTTGCTCTTCAGTCGCAACATTTGGAGGCAAATTCCTCAAAGCCCTTCTTTGAAGCATATCCCACGCGTGCTCTATGGGGTTTAGGTCTGGTGACTGCGCGGGCCAGTCTAAGACCGACACGTCGTGCTCCTCTAGCCAGCTGGTCACCACTCGCGCAGTGTGCGGACGGGCGTTGTCGTGCATGAGCGTGAAAACTTGGCCAATTTGCAGTCGATGGGGATAGATTATTGGTGCTAGCACCTGATTACGGTATTTTTCGGCAGTCATAGTGTTTCTGATCCAAACGAGGTCTGTTCTTCCACCAATACGAATTCCCGCCCAAACCATAATTGTTCCGCCATGGTATGGATGGACCTCCTGAGGGTGTTGCAGACGGTTGTCACGACCAGAAGCTCGCCATACGCGTACTCTACGTGAATCAGGATGAAATCCGAATCGGGACTCATCGGTAAACAACACTACCGACCACTCGATATCTTCCCAAGGCAAATGTTCTCTAGCCCACTGTAATCTTCGTCCACGATTTCCTCTGCGTAGTGCTAGAGTACGAAGCGGCCTGCGAGAATGAAGGTTAGCCTCGTGCAGTCTTCTCCTCACAGTTTGGTCACTGACAAGCACCTGGTGGTCTGACTGGAGCGTTTGAACCAACTGCATGGCCGTAATATTTGGTTGTCTTCTCGCGGCCACTTGCAAAAATCGGTCTTGTCTTTGGGTAGTTATCCGCTTTCCGCCTGGATGCCTTTCAGCCACTTCACCAGTAGCACGATAACGTGACCACAATCTTGATATCACGTTTTGTCTTGTTCCAATCTTCTCGGCAATACTCCGTTGAGTAGCCCCAGCTTGGAGCATTCCTACTGCCCTTAACATTTCGTTTCTTGTTAAATGACGCCGCTGCATGATGCATACAGTTGTATTAAATTGTATTTAATCAAAAAAAAATATTAAAACTTCAATTTGTTTAAACAAAATGCTTAAAACTGCTTAAAAGTAAATTTAAACCTTCGAACTCGCTACAATAATTGCCGCGCTAATCTTATGTTTTTAATTATTTTTTTTAAATTCAAATATGGAATCATACAATAAGGCCTACACAATAAGGTTCCATTAAAATATTTTTAAATCGGCCAGTATTTTTTAAGTTTAAGAACTTTATATAAAACTAGCTGACCCGGCAAACGTTGTTTTGCCTTATAAATTATAGATAATTATATTTTTCCTGAATTTTCTTTGCTATAAACCTCACGGAGCCCGAGACCTTTCCAACGAATGCAAAACCGTGGAAATCGGTTCGTGCGTTCTGGAGTTATAGCGTCAGGAAGGAAAACCCGACTTATTTTTATATAGTAGATATCCCTAGACGATGTTGATGTGTGTATTTAAAAATTTCAACTATCTAGCCTATATTATCTAAGTATCTAGCTAACATTTGGAGGCATTTGGGCACTTGTCCCATTTTCGAAACAAAGACGATCGATACGGAAACAAAAGACGATCGATACGGAAACAAAAAGACGACCGATACGGAAACAAAAGACGATCGATACAGAAACAAAAGACGATCGATCGATACAGAAACAAAAGACGATCGATACAGAAACAAAAGACGATCGATACGGAATCAAAAGACGATCGACACAGAAACAAAAGGAGATCGACACGGAAACAAAAGAAGATCGATACGGAAACAAAAGACGATCGATACAGAAGCAAAAGACGATCGATACGGAAACAAAAGACGATCGATACGAAAACAAAAAGACGACCGATACGTAAACAAAAGACGATCGATACAGAAACAAAAGACGATCGATCGATACAGAAACAAAAGACGATCGATACAGAAACAAAAGACTATCGATACGGAATCAAAAGACGATCGACATAGAAACAAAAGACGATCGACACGGAAACAAAAGACGATCGATACGGAAACAAAAGACGATCGATACAGAAACATAGCACGATCGATACGGAAACAAAAGACGATAACCACAGAAATAAAAGACCATCCAATTTAATTTATCCTAGGTTACGTATTTATCGAACAATTCAGGGCCTTTACTTTAATTCTACGAGCGATAAAAACTAACTATAATTCCAGAAGAAAATCTGTCATCCATCCGCCCGAAAACATCATTTTATCACGGACGGTTTTGAAGGACGGATGACAAGTTTTCTTTCTTTCGTTCGTTCGTTCGTAGAATTAAAGTACCCTTCCAATTTATTTAACTGCTTCGTGGTTCTGAAACTATTTTAATAAGTAAGTTTAGTATGTAATGCCGCGGCGTGGGGTTAGTCAGCGTATGAATGTATGTAAGTATTTGGTAAAGCAAAGATCATCAATTATAAATATCTAAGGAGATAAATCTGGCAAGTTTGTTTGTCGCACATCAACATTACATCAGTGTAGGAGAATGTAAACATAGTGGTGTCTTAGGACGGCTAGCATCATAGCGAGCGGAGCTGGTCTAGTGGTAGATACTCTGAATTTCATTCCGAAGATTGTGGGTTCGAATCCCGCCCGACCGCGCACCGATCTCTTTTTGTTCAAGAAAAAGTCATGTGCGCTAATAATTTTGCTCTTACGGTGAAGGAAAACATCGTGAGGAAACCGACATATTATTGTCTTGGGACTCGCTACAGTGGGGCATATTAACGGGCTAATATTGATATTTTTATAATAAATATTATAACTTTTATTATAAAAAATATTTTTTTAAAACAAAGAGTTATAAAAAACCAGACCAAGTGCGAATCGGACTCGCGCACGAAGGGTTCCGTAACATTATCACAAAAAAAAAACACATTTGTTGCATGAAAGCTCAAATTATCTAAATACCACTTACTTATTCTGTTCTGTTATTAATATTTGTTGTTATAGCGGCGATATAAATACATTAACTGTGAAAGTACCAATTGTCTAGCTATCACGGTTCATGAGATACAGCCTGGTGAGGTGACAGACAGACGGACAACCTCTGGTGGGCGATTCTCGCGCGTGTGAGATTTAATATCTATTAGAGAGGTATATATGTCGAAAAAAACATGCGGAAATTTCTTTTTCACCTCACAACCTCGGAAAGGATCGTTTTGCACGCTGATTTCTGCGTGCAAAATCGCATTTTGCGCTCTAGCGTGGAAAGAGATTTTAAAATTCGAATCTGTCTTCTCGATACTTTTATAGAGCAAGTCCTTTGAAAATGCGCTAACCGGAACCTCATTTCTTTTTTTTTTTGTTCATGGCATCGAACCACGAAGTATTGTTGCACATTGCCAATGTAGTATTTATTGTCAAATATCATTAGTATCAAGCAGGTTTTTTCATGAATTATTTAATTTAGAGATTGTTTGCTTATTTTTATTATTTACGGTACAATAAGCGGTATATAATGCCGAATTGAGTTTTCTACCGGAAAAATGCACCTAGCGTTTTCCTCGCTGTAGTGAGGTGAAAAATTGTGTGTTTCACTCGGCAGCAAAGTTTTTTGCATCTCGTACCTTTGAAACCTTTGCGACGCTCAGCATTCTATATTTGAACCACGAGCGCAAGCGAGTGGTTCAAATGCTTCGCTAGCTCAGGTTTCAATACAAATACTCGCTGCAAAAACCAACTTTGCAGCCTTGCATAACAAATAACTATTTTCGATGGACATTCACCATTCCCCACTTTATCCAACCTTGAGGCATACAGGAGGGGTCCGATGTACCATCAGGCCACTCCTAGGAGTAAGTGCCCAGGATCAGTATAGTAGATAGATCGTGTTCCCAAACGCTAGTGTGTCAGACAGACACACAGTGGAGACTTAGTAAAAGAGTAAACCTTTATACCCCTTGGGCACGGAACCCTAAAAGTCGTGTGGCATTCAAGTATTAGCCTAAGGTCCCGTTTACGGTTGCGGAACCCTAAAAATCGTGTGGTTCTCAAATATTAGCCTTCCATATTGACGACACAACTAGGAAGTTAGTTCATTAGGTTTGTCGTACGTCTATGTTGTAATTTTCTAAGAAATTATGTTTAGGTGTACATGTAGGTAGGTATATTTGGCAGTTGCCCAAGCGCATTGTTGGAAATTATCCATATCTTCTTCTTCTTCTAATATATAAAATTTCCATGTCACAATGTTAGTTACCGTACTCCTCCGAAACGGCGCGACCGATTTTTACCAAATTTTGTATACGTATTCAGTAGGTCTGAGAATCGGCTACTATCTATCTATCTATACTAATATTATAAAGCGGAAGAGTTTGTTTGTTTGAACGCGCTTATCTCAGGAACCACTGGTCCGATTTGAAAAAATCTTTCGGGGTTGGATAGTCCATTTATTGAGGAAGGCTATAGGCTACTTTTGATCCCGACATTCCCACGGGATCGGGACTTATGCGGGTGAAACCGCGGGGAGCTCCTAGTAATTTATAAGGCAAAACAACGTTTGCCGGGTCAGCTAGTATGTATATATTTGGCAGTTGCCCAAGCGCATTGTTTGAAATTAAGAGGAAATTATCCATATACGTAATCTCGGGACGACCTCTGTGGCACGTCGCTCGGGTAAAAGCCCGACTGCAATACAGAAGGCTGCGGGTTCGATTCCCATAGGGTGCAACTGCAAGTATTAATGCTTAGAAAAATAAAAAATTGTGTCTGGTCTGTCTGTCCCTCTATGTAAAATATATATACAGGATGTTCCAAAGAGGGGGTATTAAGCCGAAAGGGGTTTGTTGTAATTCAAAGTAGTTTTCGAAATATAAGTATTTTATCCGTTGTCTAGTCACCGTAACACAAGTAGCTTACCACGGGGCTAGGTGGCGCTGTGTGTTGTTTACAGAATTTATTTATTTATTTTTGTAAGGTATAAGAAACTCAATGATAATGATCGACCTTGATATCTCACCATTTAGGTATATCTAGGGTATAATCTAAACCATGAATCTGTCATTATTTCGGTTAAAATTAACGTCTGCATTAAATATCAATTAACCGAAAAACGTGTTTGTTTTTTCTTAAATAATAATAACCATTTTGTTAAGAACTGCGATTGAATGATAGCCTCGTTAAATTACGGGTCTAAATACATATATTGGTTGATTATGTTTTTTAACAACGAAAACCATTTTATAAGGAACTCCATTTGAATAATGGCGGCGTTAAATTACGGGTTTGAATATATTGGTTGATTATGTTTTTTGATAACTGAAACCATTTTATTGAGAACTCCGATTGAATAATAGCCTCCTTAAATCAGGGGTCTTAATAAATTGGTTGGTTATAAATGTTTTTAATAACGAAATGACCATTTTATAAAGAACTGCGATTAAATGATAGTCTCGTTAGATTACAGGTCTAAATATATTGGTTGATCATGTCAAATTAAAAGTGTTTAGTCAATTAGAATTAGTAAGTACAAAAGTGACGGGGGTTGATTCTACTAACCTTTTTAAACCGACTTCAAAATAGGAAGTTCTATTCATTCGCGTCAAGATGGCGGCGGAACCAACTCTCCTATTATCTATCTATCTATATCTATAAAAGGCTTTGTCCTGACTGACTGACTGATCATCGCACAGCCTAAACCGCTGATAGCAGAGGGCTGTAAATTGGTGAGTGTGTTCTTTATACCTACGATGTTGGCATCCGATAAGAAAGGATTTTTTAACATTCTTACGGGATCGGGTGTCGGGACTTATGTGGGTAAAACCGCGGGACACAGCCTGTTTAGTAACTTAGTTAAAAAAAAAATGTACGCCTTTTGTTTACAAGATATAAATAAATAAATAAATAAATATTGCACGACGTTACACACAGCGCAATCTAGCCCCAAACTAAGCACTAGGCTTGTACTATGGGTACTAGACAACGGATATACTACATTTTATACTTTTTTTTTTGTAAATACATACATATGATACATAGAAAACACTGAATATCCCATGTCTTCGGACCGTGGTGAGTTCTAGGGCATGTTGGTTTCCTCACGATGTTTTTCCTTCACCGTAAGAGCGATGTTATTAGCGCACATACCTTTTTCTTAAAGAAAAAGACATTGGTGCGCGGTCGGTCTGGATTCGAACCCACGACTCTCAGAATGAAAGCCGGGGTATCTACCACTAGACCAACACCGCTCTATCTATCTATATCTATCTAAACATATACTTAGATGTATACTAATTTTATAAATGTGAAAGTAACTCTGACTGTCTTGTCTGTCTGTCTGTCTGTACGCTTTCAGTCCTAAACGGCTGAACCCCTTTTGATGATTTTACCCAAAATACCCCATTACCCAAACAGCATTACAAGTCCCTTTCAATAAAAACCAGCCCTAAGGAGAAAAAGGAGAACCACCTCCTTTTTTTGAAGTCGGTTAAAAATGAGAATGGTACCTACGAGAGTCCGACTCGCACTTGACCGGTTTTTTTAAATGGTAACGAAAGGATGCGATGAAATGAAATGTCTTGACATTTTGGCTAGGCAGTTGGTCAATACTGCTTTATTATAAGCTGAAACGTGTTTAAGAAATGATGCAAACTGCAGTCTGTGATCTTTCTGTCTTTTTATCACAATATAGCTGTGCCCCGCGGTTTCACCCGCGTAAGTCCCGTTCCCGTGGGAATATCGGGGTCATAAGCAGCCTATGTTACTCCTCGATAATGTAGCTTTCTATTGGTAAAAGAATTTTTAAAATCGGTCCAATGGCAGTGGTATTGATCCCGATATTCCCATGGGATCTGGACTTAATCGTTTATAAGTAAGGGGGTTAATCTATCCCTATGCACATTTTCATCTAAATCGGTCGAACTGTTCCACAGGGAACAAGCAAAAAATATAAACAAACCTTTGGATTAATATTATTATGGATTAGTAGCATTTTATTTATAGTAGGTAATGTTAATGAATTTAAATTTATTTAAATCCCTGTTCAATTTTAAATACATTTCATTTTGTCAATTTAATTTTTTTTTTGTAGTTAATTAGTATATTGTAAGCCTGATATTTCGTTCTTTTGTGTGTCGTAAACACCTACCTACTTATAACTTACAAAATATTATTAAATAACGGGGTATTTACCATGTTTAAGTTTGTTAACGGAGCTCGATATTTCGCCAGTAATTTCAACCGGCTATTTGTTTTTTATTTTTTGGACTTTCAACTACATATATAGGTACCTGCACAAAATCAATAAAAAAAGTTATTTGTAACCTTAGATTAAAACAAAAAACTAAAGATACAGAACCTAGTCTCGGAAAATGAGACGATTAAACTGCGTCTAGCTGACGCACTAGCCTCAGTCGTATATCGAACCGTTGCCGCGTGAGCACGTGCTGTCACACTGCGATTTTTTTTTGGCATCCATAAGAATGCCTTTTTGCTTATTTACAAAGTCTGAATCATTCTTAAAGACAAATGTTTTTTTCTCATTTTTCAAATACGCAATATTAGATTAGACCGTATTTACTATTTTTGTTTTTATCTAAGTTTGTAACCATAACTTAAATCATTGACATGAGTTTTCTAATGAAAAGGGGGAAAAAATACGGTCGAATTGAGAACCTCCTCCTTTTTTTTGAAGTCGTTTAAAAAAAATCTAACGATGGTGAAGCATTATTGAGACAATTTACTTATTAGAATACGTGCCCTGATTCATGTCAGAATCGAGGCCAAATTACTTGATAATTTATTTAGACAACATGAGACACTTTAGATTATAATAAATTATAATTTATTTAAATGAAATTCACATGTTTGTTTAATTATATTATAATTATATATCAATTCCGTAATGAAAAAGGTCAACATTCCAAAGGCTGGACTGTTTTCGATGGTACTTGTGACAATGAACCATTTATTGTATGGATGGATAGGTGAGGTTCCGTGGTACATCTCTCTTCCTTGTAGTTGACTATTGCTATGCCCTGCGGTGTCACTTGCGTCATACAAGTACCTTAAGGTGGGTACCTAGAGTAACTACACACTATAACGTACCCACATCGAAAATATGCAATGTGTCTTTATATTAAAACTAGCTGACCCGGCAAACGTTGTTTTGCCTTATAAATTATAGATAGTAGCCGATTCTCAGACCTACTGAATACGCATATAAAATTTGGTAAAAATCGGTCTTGCCGTTTCAGAGGAGCAGGTACGGTAACTAACATTGAATGAATGAATGAATGAATGAATGTCATTTATTTGCACGAAATATGGTTACAGCAGTTGTTATAAAATGTTAATCGATCAACATATTTCACCAGCACTTAGCTTAGCATGCAAATATTAATTAGAAATCAATTTAATTGACGTTAATTAATGTCAGATTAATGAATTATCAATTACCTATATAAACTTATTTAATTTCAAAATATACAATGTCACTATGAGCAATAATAATTAGAATTTAATAAGCTTAGAATAAAATAATGTCAAATTGAGATTAAAAAATTACATAATTTTATTTATTTACTCTCTTGTCATTCAGAAATTCCTCAATAGAGTAATAAGGCTTGTCAATGAGATAATTGTTGACAGCACGCTTAAACTCCCCGGGAGATTCAATCATCCTTAATGATACCGGAATTCTGTTGTATATTGTGGGAGCCATACTAAACACGCTAATGCTCATCATACGAGTCTTGCGTACAATAGCTCGAAGATCTCCTTTGCTCCTATCATTCTCACTAAATTTTTTAAATAAATGTAAATTTTCTTTTACGAATTGAACAACTTCACTAATGTAAATGGAAGGGAAAGTTAGTTGTGATTGTTACATTGTTACATTGTGACATGTAAATTTTATATATAACATTTTATATACCTTTTTACCCGCGTAAGTCCCGATCCAGTGGGAATATCGGGATCAAGGAGCCTTTGTCACTCAGAGTGAATGTAGCTTTCTAATATTGAAAGAATTTTTGAAAGCGGCCTGGTAGTTTTTGAGTTTATTTATAACAAACATACAAACGCACACACACACAAATACAAATATTTCTTCTTTATAATCTTCTCTGATATATAAAATTTCCATGTCACAATGTTAGTTACCGTACTACTCCGAAACGGCGCGACCGATTTTTACCAAATTTTATTTGCGTATTCAGTAGGTCTGAGAATCGGCTACTATCTATAATTTATAAGGCAAAACAACGTTTGCCGGGTCAGCTATATCATCAAAATCGGTTTAGTGGTTTTGGAGATTTCTGCCAACATACATACATAGATAGTTAGATACATACCGCTGCGCTTCAGTGCCGAAGCGGTGCGTTTGTCGTATGGCACATGGACGGTCATTTGTTTACATACAAAGTGCACGGAGCGGCAACAGCGCGGTGTCGCTACCGAGACCGCTCGACGACAGGACGACAACGTCACAAGCACCATGCTGTCGGCACCACCCCGTAAAAGAACATCGGTATTTTTTTTACGGGGGCGTCGTTTTAAGCTATTGCATAGCTTTTATCGCGGGCTTTGAGCGCGGCCACCGAATCAAGAAATTCCGTAACGAAACCGGAGGTCACTGTTTGATAATAAAAATGTTCTTTGTTCGCGTTTTCCTGCAAAACGTCTAAAAACTGGGGTCAGGGGTCTTACTATCAGTTCTAAATAACTCGTGCAGTTCTTAAGTAGGACTGAGACTGACACGATTTGGATGAAAGTTTGCTTAGCGATAGTTTAAGTGATCGAGAGGGACTTATAATACTTTTGATCCCGACAATCCCGCGGGATCAGGGTTTTTATATTAAATAAATTCTTGATTGTTAGTACACCACATAAAGAATAAACATACAAAACTAGGTGGCACGATGGGCGGCCTTATCAATTAAAGCGATATCTTCCAGGCAACCTCTAGCTGTGGGTAAAACGCTGTATTTACAGGTTACCGTCTGAAATGTGGCCGGCTCTTATTTGGAAATGATTTAAGCCTTAAATTATTACCAAATAAGAGCCGGCCTTCAATTTTAAGAGGTATACTATAGCCGCTAAATTTAAAATCAATGTCGGATTCATCGATTTCTTTTTTAACTCCCGACGGAAAAAGAGGGGTGTTATAAGTTTGACGTGTCTGTGTGTCTGTCTGTCTGTCTGTCTGTCTGTCTGTGTATATGTCTGTGGCATCGTAGCTCACGAACGGATGAACCGATTTGAATGTAGTTTTTTTTGTTTAATAGGTGTCTTTTTACTATTAAAATTTCATGATGGAATTTTGTTGATTTTTTTTTGTGTATGGATTGGATTGTTTCCTACATTTTGGTCTAGTTTCAAGACAAATATGGCGAACGAAGGGTGTTGAAGCCTATCTACATTTTAGCCAAAATATTTATCAATGTCGGATTCATCGATTTCTTTTTACTATTAAAATTTCATGACGGAATTTTGTTGATTTTTTTTTGTGTATGGATTGGATTGTTTCCTAAATATTTTGGTCTAGTTTCAAGACAAATATGGCGAACGAAGGGTGTTGAAGCCTATCTACATTTTAGCCAAAATATTTATTTTTTGGATGGGCTACAAACAACACTCTTCGACATATTTGTCTGGAAACTGCAACAATCCATACACAAATAAAAGTTCAACAACATTCCTTCATGAAATAATCAACAATTTTCGATGAAACCGACATGTTTTGAGTTTAGCTTCTATTTAGCTCTAAAAACAAAGCGTTAGTTACGTACCTTTTCTTTCACTCCATACACACGATGTGTTTACAAATAGACTTTATTTTGGTCTCAACTTGGCACGAAATCACTGTCACACTGATAGGTATTCTGTTTAGAATAGTTTTCCTTTCACACCACGGCGCGACAAGGCGCAGTTTTCACATCACTAGTTTTGTTGTGAGGTCAATTTTAACAAAAGTTTTTTAGCAATGCAAGGGATATGCTTTACAATAATTGTTTAGTATTTTAACTTTTTTGTTGTGGTCAAACATTAAAATCACTGCCTACATCAACTGTCGTTCATAAAACGACAGGACATTGTTTTAAAACTCATAGTTTACTAATAATAAGTCTTGTAATATCACATTTCATCATGGAAATAAATCCATACCGCACACAAGATTATTAGAATTTTTCTACTTCCTCTCTTGCCACGACACGGCAAGATTATTCGTTATCACATCATTGTCTTGTATTTTCACGAGAACTTATACAGAATTATTATTAAGTCCATTTCTCACTCAAAAGGTCAATAAAAACAGTCACGTCTTACCACGACACAGCAAGATCTCTATCACACCATTGTCTTGTATTTTCACGAGATCCTATACAGAATTATTATTAAGTCTATTTCTCACTGAAAAAGCACGAAGATTCACGTCTTACCACGACACGGCAAGACCTCTATCACACTATTGTCTTATCACAGTATTATTACGATTCCTCACGTGGAAGTATATCAAGTCCATTTCGCAGGCGAATATTATGAGCATGACTCCGAACCAGAACTCGAAGTTGCTTGTCGAGTAAGAGGCGACATGTTGTCTTAAGATTGTGTAATCGACTAACATATTGTTGATGTTGATTGGTCGGTGTTCTGGCACTGTGGCTGGACGTAGATTACGTGATAGTTTGTTTGGCTTCGGTTTTACACTGTTTAATGGTTTGTTTTGGTTTTTGGCACTGTTGGGGATGAGTCTGGAATTTTACTGTAAGTAATTGTTGTACGGGGTTATTTTAGGTGACTTCCAAAAAAGGAGAGGTGTCAATTCGCCGGGGTATTTGTTTTGTAATTTTAAAGTTTTAGTAATTTTGGTTAAAAAAACATTTTTCAGAATTTAAAGACTAATGTTATTTTATTCCAATCAAAACCGTGCAGGGAATAGTTTTCTGCATCTAAACGAACAACTTTTGTTATTTGACTTATGGAAAAATCTAAGTCGTTTTCAAAAATTTTGAGGTTAAGTTTCACTGGAAAAACAGCTGTTTTTGAAAGTAAAGGCAATTCATGTTAGATTTTAGTTCAAACGAAATAAAAGGTCAATGATCCTTTTTTTAATTTTTTAAATAGGTCCATTAGTTTTTCAGTTATTTATTACAACGTACACACACACAAAAAAAGGCAATTTTTATAATATTAGTGTAGATTATGGTTGTGTTACTATTTGTCTTTTTAACCCCCGACGGAAAAAGAGGGGTGTTATAAGTTTGACGTGTCTGTCTGTCTGTCTGTCTGTCTGTGTATCTGTCTGTGGCATCGTAGCTCACGAACGGATGAACCGATTTGAATGTAGTTTTTTTTGTTTAATAGGTGTCTTTTGCGCGAGTGTTCTTAGCTATGTTTGATTAAAATCGGTTCAGCCGTTCATAATATATGTTGGTTGAAGCTCGGAAATAAAAACCGAATGTTTTCAAATATGCCCGAGTGTGGTATCAAATAAAAGAGCATGACTGTTGTGACAACAATAAGCATGTTTCATCAAAATCGCTTTTACAAAAAGGCTGAAATAAAAAAATTAAATAAAAAATTTAAAAAACCCCCGACTTACAAAATCTTCAAAGTTAAAACAAAACTAAACTTTAAAAAGGCAAAAATAATAAGCCGAAAACAAATTTCATGTCTCTGAGTAGGTATGTGGTACCCTACGTTCCCGCGTCGGGGGACGCGGGAATGTGTCACAGAAGTTGATGGTAACCGACCCGTGCTTATAGTACCGCGTCCCCCGACGCGGGAACGTAAGGTACCACATACCTACTCAGAGACATGAAATTTATTTTCGGGTTATTATTTTTGCCTTTTTAAAGTTTAGTTTTGTTTTAACTTTGAAGATTTTGTAAGTCGGGGGTTTTTTGTAGATGATTTTGTGATAGTTTAAATCAATATTGGTTAATAAGTTGATTTGTATGAACTGTTGAATTTTTTGTTTGAGCGACCAACTGGTATTTATTGGTATACTTTTTTGCACTCTGTCTGGATTCTAGTTAGATATAGTTAGTCAATTGAAAATTGTAAATTGTAATCTTTTTTTTATGTTTGTTAGGTAAGTATAATTTAGGATAGTAATTTGTATGGGCTATTTTATTGTCACTGTTGAATAATTTTATCTGATATAGAAGATTCCCACGGTTTCACCCGCGTATGTCCCGATCCCGTGGGAATATCGGGAAAAGTATGATATGATCATGTTCTTGACTGGCGTCAATCTATACTAATACTAGCTGACCCGGCAAACGTTGTTTTGCCTTATAAATTATAGATTACTATCTATTGCCGATTCTCAGACCTACTGAATACGTCTACAAAATTTCATAAAAATCGGTCAAGCCGTTTCGGAGGAGTACGGTAACTAACACTGTGACATGGAAATTTTATATATTAAATTATTATTATATTATTTCAAGTCTCTACCCCTAGCCGTTTAGCCTGTACGTTGTCCATCAGTCAGTGAGTTACACTTGCGTTTTATTAAGTATCAAATAATTTCATTGGTCGTATAGAGCAGTCTGGAATGCATTATCCAGGTTTTTATACCTGACTACACAGGTGGCCTGCGCCCCCTGTAAATATCTCTGCGCCCGCCTTGGGGGGCGCCCCCCCAGTTAGGAAACCGCTGTTCTAGACGAACAACTTTTGTTCTACGACTTATTTACGCCCTTTTTTAGAAAAAAATAATGTTATACCAAACAAACTTCTTTATGGTCGGACATAAATTCCGTTACATATTTATATTTAGCAATTAAATCTATATATGTATATAAAATGCTTTGTCCTGTCTAACTGACTGACTGATTGATTGATAAACGCACAGCCTAAACCACTGATAGTAGAGAGCTGAATTTGAAAAGTTATAAATATAGATATTCATTAACTTGACATTAAGATTAAAGTAAATTAAATTCATTTCAAATTAATATTTGCATGCTAAGTTAAGTTCTGGTGAAATATGTTAAACTTTATCATTTTATGACAACTGTTGAAACCAAATTTCTTAAGTAATACTGCACGACATTATATACACAGCTCAATCTAGCCCCAAACTAAGCACTTGGCTTGTACTATGGGCGACTAGACAAGGCAACGGATATTATAATATTCTACATATTATACTTTTTAGGGTTCCGTACCCAAGGGGTAAAAACGGGATTCTATTACCGAGACTTCGCTGTCTGTCCGTCTATCGCCAAGCTGTATCTCATAAACCGCAATAGCTAGACATTTAAAATTTTTAAAGAAAATGTATTTCTGTAGCCGCAAAAACAACAGATACTAATAACAAAATAAAACAAACATTTAAGGGGGTATTTAATCCTAAACGCAACGTAGGTATGTGCGTGTTATTTTTACCACTAACGCCATCTAGTGATAAACTGGCGTCAGTAGTAAAATAAAATTAACGTTCGCGTTGCGTTCACGGATTGGTTGGTCCAGTGTCCATTTTAGGGTTCCGTACTTAATTGTGATAGTGGTACGAAACCCCTAGTGCGTGAGTCAGATTCGCACTTGGTCGGTTTTTATTGTAAATACATACATTTGATAGAAGACACCCAGACCAGAAAAAAATATCCACACCAATCGCGACCGACATGTCGGCCTCACGAGCCAATGTTTCCGCTCGTTGCGGACATGCCTAAAGTATTTTGCCGGCTTTCCACAGCGAGCGGAGCGGAGTCAGTAATGTGTCAGTTCCACATACAACGGTTGTTTTTAAAGTCATACAACTCTTTCGCGGTATGGAATTAATCTTTGGATGTTAAACTGACACATTAATGACTCCGCTTCGCTCGCAGTGGAAAACTGGCATAACGTTACAATGTACGTACAGTGCAGTGCAAGCATTTACGTATCAACTCATGGTAGGGATACTGATATATCTTGAAGGTTGTGTTTGATTTGGCTAACATCTGTTGGTAAGTTTGTCCTTTTTGGCACTCTGTCTGTTTGTGAGTTAGACGATATTTTGTCTATACAAACAGCAAAAACTAAGGCCTCTTTAGAATTTAAACTGTACGTACAAGCTGGTGTACCATTGTTAGTACATAATTATTATAGTCGTATATTGGTCTCCAGCTATCTATATTCCATGTTTCACAGCAATCGATCCAGTAGTTTTTGGGTGAAGAAGTAACAAAGTCACATACAGACATACATATTACATACATACTTGCAAACTTTCGCGTTTATAATATTAGTAGGATTTACAATAGGTAGGTACAAAAACATTTACCTATATTAATTTTCAAACTATTTTTTTTTTTTCAAATATTATAAATTTTTAGTAATTACTTCTAATATTACAAAATTATAAATCTGAAAATTTGTATTTGAGTAAACGAGTAGGTTATGTTTGTAACTCCTCTACGCAAAAACTACTAAACCGATTGTGATGAAACTTGGTATGCAGATAGCTGGAGATTAAGATTAACACCTATGCTACTTTTATCTCGATATTCCTACAGGATCTGAACTTAAGCGAGTGAAACCGCAGGGCGCGGCTCCGAGAAGTAGGTAAATTAATATATTTGAAGGAAGCATTATAAAGAAAAATTAATTTAAATACACAAAGAACTCGGAGTCACGCATATAATGGGTCATAAAATATTATTTATTAATGCATTGTCTGTGAGTATAATGAAATTAGAAATACCTATTTTAAGAAAAAAATACTTCTTCAAAAATTGTCTCTCGGCGAGGCTCGAACTCGCGTCTCTCCGCAGCGTATCGACGAATTACACGCGAGTTTTGAATAAGTATTTATTTTTTCTTATATATTTCTAGTTTAGCGCATTAAAAAATATAATTTCGTGAATAAATGTTAAAATAAACGTTAGCTAGATGGGTAAACTTTGTTTTTAAATTGTTTAAATGTCAAATACAAAGAACCAAAAGGCAAAAAACGTAATTAATTATCCAAAATATTATTTCTACGTCATCATTTAAAAATCGATAGTTGACGTTTATCAAATAACTATTGACATTTTTCGTATTTTTTTTGTTAGAGAATCAAAAACGATTTTTGAGTCAATAAATAATCGAGTCAATAAAACTATGTTACTTTAGTAATTAACCTAGAGTTCCTACCTAGGTCTATTATTTTATTTTTAGCCTATTCGTCACCATAATACAAGTCTACAAAATGATGTTGTACCTATAGTACAATAAGGGTTCCGTTTTTTGCCTACGTTTGGCTACGGAACCCTAAAAAGCAAATAGGTATCACTAACAACATGATGTCATTTTCAATGAAACAAAGCAACCATGTAGTTTGAATTATTGCCAAAACAAATATTTGGCAGTTCGTTGTGTGGTTAAATGGCTAAATAATGATGCTAGGTGATGAGTGATGCTGATGACACACAGCGCCATCTAGCTGCTAAGCGACTAGTCTTGTAATATGGGTAATAAAAAGTAATGATATATTCTTGGCCCTAATATAAAAAAAAAACTAACGATTTCCTAAATAGACGTTTTGTTATATAGACCTGTTGATAGTTATACGTTTTGCTACATGGGTGATTAGCTAACTAGACAGATTGCTCACTAGACTTTTCGCTTTGTTTGACGTTTTGCTACTTAGACTTTCTGATCGGGAGGCATTAGGTATTCATTACCCAATTATGATATTGGCCTTTAAATCATTTATTTTTTAGATGATGATTATACAACATCGCATGCCACTTTTTATTCATTTATTTATAGTACATATTTTATTTATTAATTTAAAAAAATATTGTTATTTATTTATTTATTTTATTTATTGAATAAACAATTTGTGTTACAATTTACAAAGAAAGACGCCACATAAACTCAACAAACGGTTTTAACGGACGTCAGTGCCGTCGTCAGTGCTGTTGTTTGTAGGTTTTAATTTGGTAGATACCTATCATACCAATCCTAAAACATAATCATCATCATAAATGATAAATATTTAATCATTATCATCATAAATGGTAAATCTTAAATCATTATCATCATAAATAATAAATCTTTAATCATTATCATCATAAATCATTATCACCATAAATTATAAATCTTTAAACATTACTATCATCATAAATGGTAAATCTTAAATCATTATCATCATAAATGATAAATCTTTAATCATTATCATCATCATAAATGGTAAATCTTAAATCATTATCATCATAAATGATAATTCTTAAATCACCATCATCATAAATGGTAAATCTTAAATTATTATCATCATAAATTATAAATCTATAATCATTATTTATTATCATCATAAATGGTAAATCTTAAATCATTATCATCATAAATGATAAATTTTTAATCATTATCATAAGAAATGATCATAAATGATAATAATTTATTGAAACGGTTTAGTCTAGGAATGACCGATTCTCGAAATGACTACAATTAGTCTAATAATTGATTAGTTAGGTTTATATAAAAAATATTTTATTGGAGGAATCTTCTACTAAGTAATAAACAATACTACTGTCAGATTCTACAACAAGATAATGATTACATTAATTAAAAATAAAGAAATAGGTAGGTCCCTAACAAAAAAATATACCTAAATCTAAAATTTATTTCTTAAAGTGTTCATACCACCCACAGTTACTGTTGAAATATATTTTTCAACTCATTTTTTCAAAAAGAATAAAAATATTTTAATTTCTTAAAAATGTTTGTTATTTGGCTATGAGATCAAACCTTAGATTTTGTACGACAAACATTTTTTTTCATATTTGTTAGTTTTTATATAATTTAACAGTCATATTGTCCTGCAAATTGCGTGGAACGTTATCCCGGTCCTACGCTCAAAAGTAGCAGTGCAGATCCTACCTCTGTTATCTACCACAATCGAGAGTTTCGTTTAGGAAATTGTTGGGCGTCTCATCAAAATGAAGCTACTCGCGGAAAACTAGCTTGATAGTACTTAATCAATTTGCAAAAATGTACTACGGATCCCTGACTAGTACTTATAAGTATATTTTTTTAAATCGCCCATTTACCTACCTACTAAGTAATATACGTAAGTAAGTATTATACGTCCAGTATCACGGGGCTATGGAGCCCCGGACTTTTGGAAGGCGTGCGTGGAGCCGAAGCCAACACGTAGAGGCCCGTTTCAATAACAATTTTACTCGCAAACAATGAAGTGGACACCAAGCCGGCGATTATCCCTGTCTGCACTATAAAATGCAGCCAAGGACAACCACCGGATCGGATAGAACTATTGAGAAATCTACGGATGAAAACAACATGGGCTATTATAGTGATGTGATGGTAGTGGATTAGCTTAAGTAAGTATTATTATTACCTCTATTATATACTCATATAGGTACCTATATAATAAACTAGGTGGGTATAGGTAGTTTCATCTTTTTTGATACGCTTGAAGGATTTTATTTTCCAGTTGAGGTATTAGAAACTAGATACGTCCCGCGGTTTCACCCGCGTGAGTCCCGATCCCGTGGGAATATCGGGATCAAAAGTAGCCTATTTTACTCGGGGTGAATGTAGCTTTCCATTGGTGAAATAATTTTTGAAATCGATCCAGTAGTTTTTGAGTTTATTCATTATGTACAAACATACACACAAATATACAATCTTTCCTCTTTACAATATTAGTGTAGAAGTGTAAATAGGTTGCCTACAAGTTTAAATATTTTTTTAATTATCATTAATATTTTAATATTTTTACCATTCCTCTATTGTTTAATTTATTTAATTTGCCATTAAAATACCACATATTTAGTTTATTTAATTGACTCTAACCCCCTTACTAAATAAATATAAACGATAAGTAACAGACAAATAAGTTATATAACGTTTGTCACTGTCTGTAAATTTGAAACTGCAAGTCACAGTTAAAGACAAACAGTACACAGTTTATGCAGCTGTTAATCATAGTTTATAAGTAAGGGAGTAAAAGTTTAACTTTGATCTGATGGTCACCATAAATTCTAGTAGGTATCTGGTACCTAAGTATATCTATTCCTGGATCCTAAATAACTTAGTAAATTACCTACCTTCATAATAATCTACACTAATATTATAAAGAGGAAAGATTTGTATTTGTGAGTGAGCGTCTGTATGTTTGTATTGAATAGCAGATTCCCGCGGTTTCACCCGCGAATGTCCCGTGGGAATATCGGGATCAAAAGTAGCCTATGTTACTCAGGGTGAATGTAGCTTTCTAATGGTGAAAGAATTTTTGAAATCGGTCCAGTAGTTTCGGAGATTACCCCCAATATACATACATACATACATACATACATACATGTTACCAACGTTACCTCTTTATAATATTATTGTATTATATTAATATTTTTATAGATAGATTACAATTACAACGTTACCTCTTTATTACCCGACTGCGCGACGCAAAGTAGGGTTATGTGTTTATAATATCTATATATATAAAAGAAAGTCGTGTTAGTTACTCCACTTATAACTCAAGAACGGCTGAACCGATTTAGCTGAAAATTGGCAGGGAGGTAGTTTAGAGCCAGGAGAAGGACATAGGATACTTTTTTCCAATTAAAAAAAAATGATTATTTATTGCCTTTAAGGCGGAACAAAGTTCGCCGGGTCAGCTAGTTAAGTATAGATATAGATAAACTTAAAAACTACTGGACCGATTTCAAAAATTCTTTCACCATTGGAAAGCTACATTCACTCTGAGATAGGCTACTTCCCGTTCCGATATTCCCACGGGATCGGGACTTACGCTGGTGAAACCGCGGGACGTAGCTAGTAAATAATATAGGTAAACAAATAGGGTTGCGTACTTAAAGGATAAAATACATCTTCTGTGAAAATTTCAACCGTCCAGCTATTACGGTTCATGAGATACAGCCTGGTGACAGACGGACGGACGGACGGACAGACGGACGGACAGACGGACGGACAGACGGACGGACAGACGGACGGACAGACGGACGGACAGACGGACGGACAGACGGACGGACAGACGGACGGACAGACAGACGGACAGACGGACAGACGGACAGACGGACAGACGGACAGACGGACAGACGGACAGACGGACAGACGGACAGACGGACAGACGGACAGACGGACAGACGGACAGACGGACAGACGGACAGACGGACAGACGGACAGACAGACAGACAGCGAATTCTCAGTAATAGGGTCCCGTTTTTACCTTTAGGTACGAAACCCTAAAAAGGGACCACCCCATTAGGCACCTACTGATACGATTTTAGACTGTTTTAGTATTTATACGATTTTAGACTCACATGGTTGGTTTCACTACTACAAATATTGTATGAAGACGGGATATTTATTTACCATATTTTAATTTGTTTTGTTACGGAGCTCGATATTTCGACAGTACCTAGTTGCAACTGCCTTATTTACGTTGTTGTTTATTTCTTTTATAAGTAGGTACATATTTTTTGCCAATAAAATTCCATTATTGTTTCATTTTTATACACCCCACTAATATCCAATTGATTAATTTAATTTATTTAAAAATAGTCACTAAAAATAGCAATAGTTTAATTTTTTTGCCACTTAAAAGCCAACTTTTTATTTTTCTTTCACTGTTATTGGTTATTTATTAATTATATTTCACACTGTAATATTTTCCATAAGAATTCACCATCTAACACTAAAATTCCACTATTTTAAATTAAATTGCCAATAAAATTAATTACTGTTTAATTTATAAATCGCACTTCACTTTTTAATCAATTGATTTACCACTAAAAGTCCATTAATTGTTTATTGTTAATTAATATGAAAACGCATTGACCGTTCGACACGATTCATTCAATGGCAGAGTTTGCTGCGTATTTCAATACAAGACTGAAATAACGCCTCGTATCGATAATACATAGCAAACGATGAGTTTCCAAGGATATCTGTTGCGTTATTTATTTATAGTTTGATTAATGATTAGTGACGGTTTATACCGGGTTTGTAAACGTAGTTGGGCGATTTGAAATCGGGAATCGAACCCGCAACCTTCGTTTCCTGGTATACCGGTATCTATGCCCCTATCCGTACCCATTGTAAGTAATATTTGAAACAAATAAATATGGCACGACGTTACACACATCGCAATCTAGCCCCAAACAAAGCACTAGACTTGTACTATGGGTACTAGGCAACATATATAACGAATTAAATAACAAAATTGTTTTGGTACCTACGAATTAAATTATGAAAAGTATGTACTTACTACCTAATCTTTTATATTACCCGATCAGAATTCATTTTCATCATCGCTCAGGTTGCATCTCTTTCGAGAGCCCGGGGTCCGCTTTCCTACTTTCACGTCTCCACTTCGCACGACCTTTGACCCGTTCAGAACTCAAAGTATTAATCAAAATGTTCAAGAACTGAACTTTTTTTTTAATTTTAGGTATAATGTTTTTGGCACATTCGGCAATAACTGCAATAAGCCATTTTATTATTTTCCCATTAGTCGATTAAAATAAATAAATTAAAAAACAAAAACATATACCTAATAAAATATAAAACCCTGGAAATAACAAAAATACATAAACAACATAAATCTAGGTGGCACAATGGGCCACCTTATCGCTAAAACCGATCTCTTCCAGGCAACCTTCACAACTACTTCCACTATTGTCACTTACCTCGTTGACGGTGGCAGCTCTGAAGAGGTAGCAATTCAGTAAACTCTCCTTCTCGTTGTACAGAATGTAGAATAGCTCCTCCGGCTTGCCGGGGACTTGGCTCGCTCTGGAAATTAATATTAATATTATTCTGAGGGAAAAAAATGTATTTTTTAATTGTATGCGTTTTCACAGGCTAAACTTTTTTAACTCATACGATTTGTTAACATAGTAAGTTACATTTTCCCGGGTCTTAATCGCGTATTATTATTTACTTTCTTACCTCGACGTTCCCTCGCGGCAAAGACCATTGTAACTTGGTTTAAACGTCAAATGAAATAATAATACCTACTATTTAAATTGAAATAGTAAACTTTTTAAATTTACACAAAACGTGTGAAATTAAAAAGTTTCTAGTAATCCCATGTTGTATCAACAGTTCGTTAGTGAAACGATCATAATAAAAGATCATACCTGATGATATCCACCAGTCGATGGACGAGCACTGGTTCAAAATTTCCATTGTATGCCTTCAGATACCCATCCTCTATCACTATGCTGAGCTGAAACAAAAAACTCACTGTAGAATACAGCTCCCCGATTGCCGTAAGAGATTTGTCTTAAAATTGTATAGGTACGTTGTATAATTTTTGTTTTCAATTTAGCCGCTCGAGGAGGGAACTCGTGTGGTCTAGTTGGCAAAGACGTTGGGGTACAGTATACATACCCAAAGACGTGAGTTCAATCCTCGCCGCTAGTGAATTGTTAAAGTTGTACCTACCTTTTTTTTCCTTTAAAATTTCTAGTAAAATTTTATTTTAATATCTTTAAAATTTAACTCATTTATTTTCTCTCTAAACCTTTTTATAGACGTCAAGAACAGCCCACGTTCTAGTTATATTATCGTCCTCGAACCATGCCGTTTGTATACCAACTTTTTCCTTCATGCCAGTCGTTCGGATCTCTCGCACCAGCCATGGTAACATGGCGGTGGAGAACCGTCGCTCCATCGCCGCGTAGCCGAGGTAAGTCACTGATATCAGTGTGTTGTTGTGTGTTATATACCAACCTTATCCTTCATGCCAGTGGTTCGGATCTCTCGCACCAGCCATGGTAACATGGCGGTGGAGAACCGTCGCTCCATCGCCGCGTAGCCGAGGTAAGTCACTGATATCAGTGTGTTGTTGTGTGTTATATACCAACCTTATCCTTCATGCCAGTGGTTCGGATCTCTCGCACCAGCCATGGTAACATGGCGGTGGAGAACCGTCGCTCCATCGCCGCGTAGCCGAGGTAAGTCACTGATATCAGTGTGTTGTTGTGTGTTATATACCAACCTTATCCTTCATGCCAGTGGTTCGGATCTCTCGCACCAGCCATGGTAACATGGCGGTGGAGAACCGTCGCTCCATCGCCGCGTAGCCGAGGTAAGTCACTGATATCAGTGTGTTGTTGTGTGTTATATACCAACCTTATCCTTCATGCCAGTGGTTCGGATCTCTCGCACCAGCCATGGTAACATGGCGGTGGAGAACCGTCGCTCCATCGCCGCGTAGCCGAGGTAAGTCACTGATATCAGTGTGTTGTTGTGTGTTATATACCAACCTTATCCTTCATGCCAGTGGTTCGGATCTCTCGCACCAGCCATGGTAACATGGCGGTGGAGAACCGTCGCTCCATCGCCGCGTAGCCGAGGTAAGTCACTGATATCAGTGTGTTGTTGTGTGTTATATACCAACCTTATCCTTCATGCCAGTGGTTCGGATCTCTCGCACCAGCCATGGTAACATGGCGGTGGAGAACCGTCGCTCCATCGCCGCGTAGCCGAGGCAAGTCACTGATATCAGTGTGTTGTTGTGTGTTATATACCAACCTTATCCTTCATGCCAGTGGTTTGGATCTCTCGCACCAGCCATGGTAACATGGCGGTGGAGAACCGTCGCTCCATCGCCGCGTAGCCGAGGTAAGTCACTGATATCAGTGTGTTGTTGTATGTTATATACTAACCTTGTCCTTCATGCCAGTGGTTCGGATCTCTCGCACCAGCCATGGTAACATGGCGGTGGAGAACCGTCGCTCCATCGCCGCGTAGCCGAGGTAAGTCACTGATATCAGTGTGTTGTTGTATGTTATATACCAACCTTGTCCTTCATGCCAGTGGTTCGGATCTCTCGCACCAGCCATGGTAACATGGCGGTGGAGAACCGTCGCTCCATCGCCGTGTACCCGAGGTAAGTCACTGATATCAGTTTGGTCTTCATTTTTGGTGAATTTCAACTGAAATAAATAAAAAAATATTGCAGAAAATTGCACACAGCGCAATCTAGCCCCAATCTAGCAACTAGGACCGCACGATATAGTACCTACTATGTACAATATAAAGTATTTAACATAATTTATCTAATGTCTTAATTACAACATTTTAATTTTGGTTCACAGCTAGAATCGAACCTGCAACTTTGATTGATTGATTAACGCTTTATTCGTACCCTAAAGAAACAAATAACATTTCATTTTAGACAGAAAATATCTTAAAATAAGGTGGCACAATAGGAGGCCTTATCGCCTAAATGCGATATCTTCAAGGCAACCAGTGACATTACTTAAAAAGAATAGGATGAGTACCTTCTAAGTTTCACAGTTTGTCAAAATAATAAAATCCTTATTAATAAACTTGGAGTAAGGTCGGAGTAGTGAAAACATGTTTTGTCTTTTTCCATGACAAGAACTTTAAAATTTGACGGAGAAAAACCAAAAGTGGTAAAATTACTCCGACATTATTCCACGTTTATTAATAAGGCTATCAAAGTTGACGGACAGAAACAAAAAGTGGAAAAATCATTCCGACCTTTGGTACTTCACGTTTATTAATAAGGCTATAAAAGATGGTTATTTACCTTTAGGGCAATTAAAAATAAATAAGTATGTACGTACATACATACCGATAATTAAATTTAAAATGGTTGGTAGGTAACGTAATTAGAAACAACGCTATAAAAATAAAATATCAATTAAAAATCATTAAAAAAAAATAAGTCAGTTACGTTTTTCACATCATATACCTACAATGTAGATGATCTTGCCTCTATGGTGTGGTGAGTAAATATTCGCTTGCGACGTTCAAGGTGACTGGTTTGATTCCGGCGGCGGAATCGAATTCAGTTTAACTCCAAAAAAAAATATCTGTTTTGAATTAACAGATTTATTTTAACTGACGTTTCGGGACTTTTACAGTTCCCGTGGTAACATAACAAGAAGCATACATTTTTATAATACTTAGGTATTAAAAAAAACGAGAAAAAACAGCTATTAGGTACATCTTTTAAATACTGTTATATGACGGCATCTGTGCCGAGCGAACCTCCGACTGTGACGCAGAAGGTTTCGGGTTCGGTTTCCGCTGGGGACAAATATTTCTGACCATAAATGTTTGTCTCCGGTTCTGGATGTCTTTTACAACTAAGTGTCATTCAAGTAATGTACTTACTTATTTTAAAAAAGTAATGTACGTTGGCTGTTACCCATAGTACAAGCCTAGTTGCTTAGTTTTAGGGCGAGTCGGCACTACGTACATAAATAAAAAATAAAATAAGACACAGCGCCATCTAGCCCCGTGGTAAGCGACTAAGCTTGTGTTGCGGGTGACTAGACAACGGATATAATACCTACTTTTATTTATTTTTCTTTTGTAAATACATACTGCGTCTATTTATTTATTTTATAAATAAAACTTTTTTGAAATTAAAGACATTTTTCGGTTTCAATCGCGTGGTTTTTATTACTTTTAGCATTGTTACAACGCTCAACGTTTCGAGACCTTTCCAGGTCTCTTCTGTAACAATGCTAAAAGTAATAAAAACCACGCGATTCAAACCGAAAAATGTCTTAAATTTCAATACAACATCGCGAAAACAGAAGAAGAATCTATAAAACTTTTTTATCAAAAAATAACAAAAAAGTCCAATTAGGGTAGGTAGGTAAGTAACTTAAAAATAAATTTGGTCGATTTTCTCATTTCTCAGTTAAAGGAAACAGCTAATATTGCTAAAAACTTACTTTTCAAATTCAACATAACAACAAGTCCAAACACAGTTTTACAAAATAATCGATAATTTCACCAAAACTACGTTTCACACTAATTTTTGTAACAAAAAACAGAGATGAAAACACATTTTTTTCCTGTTTTTACATGATTCACTAATAATAAAACGTTTTCTATCTAATTTTTTGTTATTAATATTTAGTTTTTTTTTCTAAGCTCCGTATGATACTACCAAATGCTAACAAGGAAAAATGAACACTAATAAATCCAAACTGAGGAAATCTCCGTCTCCTTTCCTCATTGGAAGAAGAAAAAGGACGAAAATGTTACCTAAGAGTATAGTCTACCGAATAAACCTTTATGGAAAAGTTCATTTCCTTGTTGTTTTTCCTTACCATTGCATTGTATTCAGGGCGAGAAACTTGTGCGGTTGACTGTATAATGCAGCAAATTAAAATCAGTGCCATCTATGTTTCAATAGTCAAATGATTTCTACAACGCCATCTATGTGGAAATAGTAATACTAAATAGCTCAATGGAAAATTAACAGATGGCGCTATTATCAATTTTAGTGAAATTGATAATAGTGCCATCTATGATCGATCTTATAAACGAAGTCGCAATAAAAAAGGTTGCGATTTTGGTGATAATTGCAACTTTGTTTGTGTTGCCGAAGTTAGTTGGTTTTTATAGCAATAGATGGTGCTTTATTAAAATTACAAATCTGCAGACGTTGTTCAGTAGAATACGCCATTCCTATGGCTTCATTTAATTATATACAGGCTCTCTCATTGTTTTAGTTACTAGATAACTATTAAAATAATTATATAAGTACATACTGTTTAAAAGTATTAAAAAATAACACACAAGACACAAGTAAGCATTTTCAAAATGAGTTCCGAAATGCAACCACCTACTACTAGCGCCAATTTAATTATTTTGTTTGAGGGTAGTTTTTATAAAAAATAATTAGTAATTAGTGAATGTGCAGTGAAGTATAGTGTAAATAGTGGTCGTCAAGTTGTTAAATAAGTAAGTATATTATTTTTAGCCAGTATTTTTAAGAGGAAAGACATGACAAATGGAGTGTTTCCTAGCTGGATAAAGACATTAGAGTTGCACAATATGTTGTTGCCTGAAAAGCTAGGTATACCTGCCATGCATGACCACGCAATTTGGTTTATTTCAATATTTTCATTTCAATTTAAAATTTAAAATCTTAGGAAATGTTTTTAAGTGTCGCCTGAAAAAAATGGCTTACCTTACCTTTATAGCAAATTGCTTTTATTAACTTAAAAACAATACTACGAAAAAACTGGCACGATCATTTATTAGTTATTAGTTTTCTAATTGTATGAGATCTTAAATATCTTTAGATTAAGTATGCCTGTAGTGGGTAAGTGATTGTACCCAAAATATTTTAATTTAAGACCCATATACTGTACATCACAGAAACAATAAATATTTTTTATTCTAAAAATTCATTTTCTAGAATAACCGAATAGAATTAACATATTTAAAAAAAGAATAATTATGAAAAAAATAAAACGTAGGGGCATGGTCGTAGCTGATATATTTAAACCGTTATATTTTATGTATTGCATATACATTTATAATTATCCTTTCCCCTTATTTAGAGAGGGCGTCAAAAATTAGTCATTTTTACTAATTTTGTTCTAGGTTACTCAGAATTTTCATTGTAAGTAGTTGGATGTAGGTACCTACTTTTGTTGTGGTTTTAAATATTATTTTTATTTTGTTGTTTTCATAGCCACATGTTTTATAAGTGAGTAATAGGTAGGTAGCTGGCGTAGTTTGTGGTGAATGAAAATCTGACTCGAATAGGCGGAGCTAAGCTAAGCTAACTTTACCTAATTACATAGTTTTGTCGGTTAGAGACATTCGAGTACTATCTGAACACCTAGTCTATAGCTTAAACTGAATTGAATTGAATGACGTTGCAAACAGCGCAATCTAGCCCCAAACTAAGCACTAGGCTTGTACCTTGGGTACTAGACAACGGATATACTATATATTACCTATACTTTTGTTTTTGTAAATACCTACATACATTATGATAGGTACATAGAAAACACCCAGATATTGTCTTTTCGTGCCAAAATTCATGTATTCTCTTAGATGTTGTCAGCTTTGGAAACATCCCTCGCTTATACAACAGCTTGACAACATCATAAGAGATACACTCACCACCATTTTAAACACTTCTTTAGACGATCGCGCTTGGCAGCAAGCCTCACTGCCAATAAGATTTGGAGGTCTCGGTATTCGCAAAATTTCTATTGTATCTTTGCCAGCTTTCTTATCTTTCATATACAGTACTTCGAGCTTAGTACACACAATTTTAGAACCTATAAGTCCAAATTGCCAGTTAAACTATTTAAATGAAGCAACAGAAAGCTGGAAAAGAGCCTGCCCAACGGAGTCGTTACCAAAAGCCCCTTCGTCTCAGAGGCAATGGGACGAGCCGCTCTGCACGTTAGAATTCAATGACCTGATATATACTTCAAGTTCTTCTGCAGAGCGTGCTCGTTTACATGCCGTTGCTCGATGGGAATCGGGTCTTTGGTTACAGGCGCTACCATCCCGTAATATTGGTAATCTTTTAGACAATAACACATTTCGGTTGGCCGCATCTCTTCGTGTAGGTGCTTTCTGTACAGCTCCTCACCGGTGTGATTGCGGAGAGCCTGTAGACCGGCTCGGTCACCACGGATTATCCTGCCCAAAGAGTGCGGGCAGGATACCACGGCACTCCAGCCTGAACGATGTCATCCGTCGGGCCTTCGGCAGTGCCGGCGTCCCGTCAACTTTAGAACCTAACGGACTTTTACGGGACGACGGCAAGAGACCCGATGGAATGACTCTCGTTCCTTGGAAGATGGGTAGGCCCCTAGTTTGGGATGCCACTTGTGTGGACACGCTGGCTCCTTCCCATCTTCCAGTGACCACGGTGCGGGCAGGAGCTGCCGCTGATAAAGCTGAAAACCTAAAACGGCACAAATATAGTAATCTAGATAGGGGTTACATGTTTGTGCCGTTTGGGGTGGAGACTTTAGGTCCGTGGGGGCCGGCCGCTCTGGAGCTGTACAGAGAGCTAGCTAAACGTTTGGTGGAGGCATCGGGTGACCGGAATGCTGGCTTGTATTTTGCCCAGAAAATAAGTATTTGTATACAACGGGGCAATGCAGCCAGTATTCTGGGCACTTTTCCCTCCACCAAGTTTTTAGCTGATTTAGATTTAGTTTAGTTTAGTTTTATTTTAATCAGTTTTAGTTTTAATTTAGTTTTTAATTTTAACTGTCTTTTATTTAAAGTTAAAGTTCATTTTATTTTTATCGTGTTGTAACGTTTTTTCTAAATAAATTCCAACTTTCTATTTAAAAAAAAAAAAAAAAACACCCAGACCAGAAACATATTATATAGGTATTTATTTTTAAGCCCAAATACTTGCACCCGGCGGGAATCGAATCTGCAGCCTTATGCATTGCAGTCGGGCCTTTCCGGGACATTGAATTTTATATTATACTAGCTGCGTCCCGCAGATTCACCCGTATAAGTCCCGATCCCGTGGGAATACCGGGATCAAAAGTAGCCTTTGTTACTCAGGGTGAATGTAGCTTTCTAATGGTGAAAGAATTTCTGACGCACACCCACAAAAATACAAATCGTTCGTCTTTATAATATTAATAGATATAGGTAAGTGAATGTAGAATACCTACGATGTTCTTTAATGTTCCTTAGATTGGACTAAAAATTAAAAGAAAATGGAGAAGAAGGACTTATCGCGATCGTCTCTGAAATCATCAGTATTCAACTCAAGCGGCGATTCCCACAGGAAGAACAGATTCTTCGGAAGAAATCTATCACTGAGAAACGGCTCAAGTTGCGATGCTGATATCTCGGCGATTGATTGTGAACGGTAAGCGAGTTTTATTACGTACTAGCTGGGAGTCCCAGGGTTTGTACCCGCGTAAGTCCCGATTCCGTGGGAATATCGGGATCAAAAGCAGCCTATGTTACTCAGGGTGAATGTAGCTTTCTAATGGTGAAAGAATTTTTGAAATGTTCAGCATAAATCAAACAAATCAATACAAATCTTTCACATTTATAAAATTAGTTTAGACTAGCTGGGGATCCCGCGGTTTTTACCCGCGTAAGTCCCGATTCCGTGGGAATATCGGGATCAAAAGCAGCCTATGTGTTATCCAGATCTCCAGCTATCTGCGTACCAAGTTTCATAGCAATAGGTTGAGTAGTTTTTGCGTGAGTGAGTAACAAACATATCTACTCATTTACTTACCGAAGTAAATAATTTTAGTTTATCCCCGGGCGGGATAAGTAAGAAATAAGTACGAAAACAAAAAAGGCATGAGTCCATGAGTTGATACAAAATGCCACTAAAGACCGGCTAAATGTAAAAGCTGTTGCGAAACCTTACGTCAAAAACAAAATTAGAGAAAAAACACATTTACTTCTTATAGTACGTTTACAAAAGAAGTTGCGTTGTAACAAACGGAAAATATAACTTTATTTCGAAACATTGTTCCGTTTTTTCAAAAGTTATGGAGCACATGTTAGGAAAACAGCAATCCCAATTACATCGCGAAAAAAGTAGAAGATAAAACCGATAAAAAAAAAACTAACAAAAGTGCAATTTACAGCTCTACGGGCGAGGGAATTATTTTGTGGAATGGATAGTCAATTTATTTTCACAATTTATTTTGTTTTTAAATGTCTAGGTGGCCAGTTCGATTTTTTTTCTTTTTAAGGCTCTCACACAAAGGTGCGTTTTACCAGCCGTTAATAATATCACATGCGTTTTTGCCAAGCGCTGGGAATTTCAACGTTCCAAAGTTAAATTACCTACCTACCTACTCTAATTTAAATTTAAATTACTCTAATGACTTCATACCTTGACGTTGACTATTTTGGTCAAATAATGTAATAAATAATTATAGTAGAGCCGTAGATGTGTAAATAAATAAATAGTGCATGATGAACTTTGCACACTCGCCATCTAGCCCCAAATTAAGCAAATATCTGGAGGGACGGCAGTGCCTCCGCCCCGCTAAAACCGTGTAGCCCCGGCATAGAATAGGGTTACCCCATCTCCTCCCGTGGTTGTCGTAAAAGGCGACTAAGGGATCTGAGGGAGATTAGCAAACCTTAGTTCTACCCGCGCGGGGGCGGATAAACTGCTTGATCCCTATAAGGGTCAGGTAGGCGTTTATTAATTATATTTAATAAATAAAATCCTACCCATTCACCACATTTATCAACATAATTTACTATCCAATTTAGAGTTGAAAGCTGCAGCGAACACTGGACCTACGAGCCGTACCAACTACGAGGTAAACTGCGTCACTAGCTACTAATACGTCACAGTACAGAGATGCGTTTGTCCAATAAGCCGTCAAGGCCGCTTCCGATGGAAACAAACAAACAGACTGTTACATTAACTCAGTTTTCCTGTTAAACTGTATCATTGTTTTACATTATTATGACTATTACCTATAATTTAGGTATATTATCTAAATGGTTTTTGTAATTAGTCCCTGTCTAAGAAACTACGTACGTTGTTAGGAGGATAGTCTCCATTCTCTTTCTCCATACAAACGTAGTTTAAATTTTCCTCCCTGGATAAAGACATTAGAGCAAATATGTTTATGCCATACCATAATACCTATATCTGCCATGACTATGCCTCTATATTTTGTGTTTTTTTATTTCATTTTCTAATTTTTCTCAATTTTATTTTAATTTTAATTAGAAAATGACAAAAACCAGGGACAAACATAGGGGCATGGTCATGGCAGATATAGGTTTTATGCCATAAACATTATTTGTTCTAATATCTTTATCCAGGGAGGAAACAGTCGACCACGTTTGTATGGAGAAAGAGTAGGTAGACTGTCCTCTTAAGCGTCTGCAGTACCCGAGAACTGGCTTTTCTCGGACGATTAGGAGTGGAAACGATAATACTTTTCTCCATACAAACTTTATAAACATAGTCGACTGTTTCCTCCCTGGATGATGAATGACATTAGAGAAAATATGTTTAAGTCAGAAAAATCTATATCAACCATGACCATACGTTTTGATTTTTTTCATATTCTATGACCTAGTTTTTTAGGCACAACTTTTAGTGTTCTTTCCACCATATTAGTCTCCACTTGGTACTCGATGAGGTAGGGTTGCCAACTATAGGTTCCCAATCTAATACCTTCTGCAAATAGATTTGGCAATATTTTCGTCTACCGTAGAAATAAAGTTTGAAAGCAATTGGATTGGATTGCAATGAGAATATTATTAAAATGGATCCATTACGAATAATTTTAATACGCATATAGGCCTTCAGTTAGAGCATTTTTAGGGTTCCGTACCGAGACTTCGCTGTCTGTCTGTCTGTCAACCAACAGCCTGTATCTCATGAACCGTGATAGCTAGACGGCTAAAATTTTCACAGATGATGTGTTTCCGTTGTCGCTATAACAACAAATTCTTAAAATAAAACGAATATTTAAAGGGGCGCCCATACAACAGACGTGATTTTGACATAAAACGCAACGATACCGCGATGTATTTTTACCACTAGCGCCATTTAGTGATGGAGTGAAAGACTTAACGTTCGCGTTGCGTTCACAAATTGGTTGGTCCAGTGTGCATTTTAGGGTTCCGTATTCCGTATCCAATTGTTATAGTGGTACGGAACCCTTCGTGCGCGAGTTCAACTCGCATTTGGCCGGTTTTAATTGTCACGCGTGTTTTCTCGTCCCGATTGCGTGCGGCGGACATAATAATTAAAAAAAAACATGTATCGAACCATGTACATTGTACGTGTATACATGTTAGCGGGCGGCGAAAATGTACTTAGAATTGTTTGGCTTCTGGCAACACCGCGATTGACAGCTGATAGAAATTGTTCCGATTAATTTTTGTAATAGATTCAAGAAAAAATATCTCTTCGCCGATTTCTAATATCAAAATAGGGTTTTATAATAAGTATAAGGTACGTGTGTGGATAGTTTGCAAAATGTTTAAAATAGTAAATAACTAAACAAAAAATTCGTTGTAAAGTCAAAGTTTTTTTTTTCCAAAAATATCGTTGTTTTTCTCTTGTTGGTTTCTACCTCGGAAACACCGTGTGGACATCCCATTACCTTTGTAATCATAATCAATCAAACGAGCGAGCCACCGACTCCCGCGCAGAAACAATGGCTAAAAACAATTTTATATTTAAATTCTAAATTCGAAAGTTGTAATGACAGAACATTCTAGGTACAGCTAGGGTTGCCACACTTGGTATTATCCCACTTTTTAACCGATTTCAAAAAAAGGAGGAGGTTCTCTATTCGTCAGTATGTATAATAATTTTTTTCTACTAATAATATAAATGGGAAAGTTTAGATGTTTGCCTGGACCGATTGCGATGAAACTTAGTATGCAGATAGCTGGAGTTCCGAATTAACACATAGGCTTTTAATCCCGATATTCCCACGGGATCGGGGCTTACTTATTTTGATTATAGGTGCGCCCCGCTGTTTCACCCGCGTAAATTCCGATCCAACAGGAATATCGGGACCAAAAGTAGCCTATGTCCTTATCCAAGGTCCCACCTATTTCTATCCCAAAATCTATTTAAATCGGTTTCGCGGTTTATTTATTTTATTTTTATTTAGGTTTATTAGGGAAACATACAGAGCTATAACAACTAAAAACAACTTATGAATAATATAACTAGGCGTGGCCTTTAGGCGTGAAAACGGGACAAACAGATAAAAGCCAGGCAGAGTTACCTACTTTCTACCTATTTTCTTATTTATATGTAGAAGAAAATAGAATAGGTAGTAGAAAAAGTAGTATAGATAATTATTATTATTATCTACTTAATTTATTTAGCCAGTGTCTAGTATTTTGAAACTTATTTGCAGATACAAAACAGGCAAGTCGTATATTATATTATAGTCAAGTCGAGGGAATCATTGTATGTAAGTAAATGGTGGCTATTTTCAATGACTTTTTTTACGAGGTTTGGAAACAACGATAAAGTTCATGTTTTGAACTGGTTTTCGTTTTCATTATACTTGTTCACTTTCACGTAGGTAACTCAATTATAAATTAATTAGTATGCCCCTGAAATTAAGCAATTTTCACGCATTTTAACTAAAGGTTTCACGAAAATGAAATTCGAGCATCACATTACCTAAACGTTTTCCCGCTAAAACTCCCATTCGCACTATTATTGATTTTCTAAGCGTTTGACCATTCACGTGTTTGCATTGCGACCGATAAAAAAAATGCGTCACAAATATTTTAATCTGCTCTGCCAGCCCTATCTAAAGCCAGTTTGAAGCGGTTTGTTCTGCTAGTAACCAGTTAGAAGCCGATCAGAGCGGTTCGCGCCAGTTTCGTTGGGGTTAACGAACTATTTCCTTGAAAAAAGTTTAAAAAACCCGCGTGTTTTGCCTAAAAAAATACGCGTTTTCGAGCGGATTTTGTTTTGTTTTCTGTTTTGTGTTTATTTCGGTGTTTGTGCTTTTTTTTGTAAATTAATTCTATTGTGTGTGTGATTGATAAGGAAAGCTAAGTTCCTAGGTTAAAGTCGCAAATGTTTATGTTAATTTAAAACGGTGCTAAGGCCGAAAGGTTACTAAGGAACGCTAGTTCCTTAGGAGTATACAACGATTATTAATATCAATCCGTGTAGTGTAGACCGTATATTTTCGAAGACCTCTGTGGCGTGTCGGGCGAAATTACGACTGCAATGCAGAAGGTTGGGGGTTCCATTTCCGCCGGGTGCAAGTCCTAGTGCTTAAAAATCTTTGAAAAAATGCTTTCAAAACTTTCAAAGATTTGAAAGGCGGCGGTTTTTTCAAAGTATTTCTATAAGTGTGATTAAACACTAAGAAATAATGTTTTAACATAAATAAATATTTATTTCTGGTCTGAGTGTCTCTCTATGTATGATGTAAGTACCTATATGTATTTGCAAAGGAAAAGTAATTACTACCTAAGTTATTATATCCGTTGTCTAGTTACCGTAACACAAGTTTAGTATCTTACCACGGGGCTAGATGGCGCTGTGTGTTGTTCACAGAATTGATTCTTTTAAAATTCTTTTGTGAAATAGACCCAATACTATAGAGTAGATAGAGCCCATTTCACAAAAGAAGGTCGCAGGCCTGTAGCCGTCAGATATAAATTAATTCTGTAAACACCACTCAGCGCCATCTAGCCTCATGGTTAGATACTAAGCTTGTGTTACGGTGACTAGACAACGGATAAAATAGATAGGTAGGAAAACTCCCAACATAGAAAAACTCCCAACCGAACCCTGAAAACGTTATGCAATAAGATATTTATTATTGTTGCATTGGTATGTTTGGCGCTTTATGTCGGTGCTAACAGGTGTATCAAATTCAACCGTGGTATTACCTTACCTAATGTAACCTATGAATAAAAAAATACCTACGAGGCGAATTGAGAACGGAGCCTCATCCTTTTTTTGGAAGTCGGTTAAAAATTGCATGGGTCGAACGCTTTTCAATGTGAATTTTACTAACAAATTGGACTTTTAAAGTCAAATAAATGAATAAATTTATTTAAACTGTAGTGTCTGTCCAGTCCAGTCCATTATCACGGGGCTATGTAGCCCCGGACCTTTGCAAGGCATGCGTGGAGCCGAAGCCAAAACGTAGAGGCGTCAATAACAATTTTACTCGAAAACTATGAAGTAGACATAGACACCAAGCCGGCGATTATATCACTGTCTGCACTATAAAACGCAGCCAAGGACAACCATCGGATCGGATAGAACTGTAACGATATATCTACGGGTGATAACAACATGGGCTATAGTGATGCGATGGTAGTGGATTGGCTACTGAGGGACCTATGGTGATTATGGCGCCTTCCGTAACAATTAGTATCAATTATTAACAAACTAGCGTCGTCCCGTGGTTTCACCTGCGTAAGTCCCGATCCCCGGGAATATCAGGATAAAAGTAGATGTGTTATTCTAGGTCTCCTATGTAAATAAAACTATGTAAATTCCAAGTTTCATCGTAATCGGTTGAGCGGTTTTACACGATTGAGTAACAAACACACACACGTACATAAATGTTCTACTCACAAACTTTCAGCTTTATAATATTAGTAGGAAGTAGGATAAGATAAGTATAGGTAGGTACATAGAGAGACCAGAAACAAATATTTATTTTTATTCATTAAACCAGAGGGAATAAGATTTAAAAACCAATGAGGTTTATAGAAAATCCTATTATTTTTAATTTTTAGTGGGTAGGTACATATACCTAATTGTTTTTATTGGTTAAGCCGGGACTTCTTTCGTGAAAAGGGCTGTAGTATAAATCTCGTAAACTATTTTATACAGTCAATTCTTGGTTCTATATACATAGTTAAGTCTGTATTACACCATGGTAGGTAGGTAAGTAGGTACCTACTTATTGATTCACTCATTTGTGTCGTCGGCTTAATCTAATATGATAGATTTGATAAAATTATAAGCTTTGATTTGATATTTAAGAACGCGGCTACTGTTGTTACCATTTCTATACAAACTTAATATCAAAATAAATTATGAAAAAAATAGTTTTCTACCTTAATATCGATATTATTCGGATTAAGATTTTACTTTTAAAGGGTCCCCACCACAAGGTTTTCCAAGATAATCATTCGAAATAAAATAAAACGGAAAAACATTTTTTTCATTTTTACAGCGTAAATTACTTTTTTTGGGAATAATATAAAACAAATGAGATGTAAATGAGATGTAAACTAGTAATTTACGCTGGAAAAATGAAAAAAGTGTTTCTCCGTTTTATTTCATTTCGAATGAATATTTTGGAAAACCTTGTGGTGAGGACCTTTTAAAAGTAAAATCTTAATCCGTATAATATCGATATTAAGGTAGAAAACAAAATTTTTCATAATTTATTTTGGTAAGTATCAAGTTTGTATGGAAATGGTAACAGTCGCCACGTTCTTAAGTACTTATTATATTATAGCCTATTAGATTAGATTTAATCTGATAAGCTCTACCTATGATTTACTAGCAGCGCCCTAGGGTCTTGCCTGCGTAGCCAAAGTCCCGATACCGCGAGAAAATCGGGATAAATCCAGGAATTACTTCGGTTCGTTTCGATATGACATCGATACTGTCATACGATGATTCTACTGTCACATTCTGATAGTAGAACAAAGTTGCATCGTTTTTTAGGGTTCCGTACCCAAAGGGTAAAAACGGGACCCTATCACTGAGATTTCGCTGTCACCAGGCTGTATCTCATGAACCGTAAAAGCTAGACGGATGACATTTTCACAGAAGATGTATTTCTGTAGCGGCTACAACAACAAATACTAAAAACAATATAAATATAATATTTAAGAGGGGCTCCCATACAACAAACGTGATTCAGGGACAGCAAAACGAATTCGCGATGTATTTTGACTACTAACGCCATCTAGTGGTGAGAGTGATAGACTTGCGATGGTAGTAAAATAAATTTTAACGTTTGCGTTGCGTTCACGATTGGTTGGTCCAGTGTTTATTTTAGGGTTCCGTACCCAACTGTGATATTGGTACGGAACCTTTCGTGCGCGAGTCCAACTCGCACTTGTTTTTAATTTGTTTATTTGAATAACCGAAGGTCACACCTATAATGTCGCCTGCGCCCGCCGCGCAGACAAAAATGTTGGCTCGTGCCTGTCTGTCGGTCTAGGTTTTAAAACGATGCCTATTTTTAAACCTGACTGACACGCAAAGAAGGGTTATGTGATTTTTTGCCTTTAAGGCGCTACAAAGTTTGCCGGGTCAGCTTGTTATATAAATAAAATACATTAGTAGGTATAACTATTACTATTATAAAGCGGAAGAGTTTATTTGTTTGTTGTTTTGTTTGTTTGAACGCGCTAATCTCAGGAACCACTGGTCCGATTTGAAAAATTCTTTCAGTGTTGGATAGTCCATTTATTGAGGAAGGCTATAGAATACTTTTGATCCCGATATTCCCACGGGATCGGGACTTATGCGGGTGAAATTTAGTTAGATAAGGTAAAAGATAAAGGTCTATTAGAGCGATATATGATAACATTTTTAGAAAAAAATGTCGGTCTTTGCCTTTACAGTATCATGAGCCAGGTATATTATATGTAGGTAGGTTAGGTACTCTATTTAAGAAACTTCTATGACGATTGTAATTTGACAAAAGATCACAAAAAAGAAAAACCCCCATGAGTTTCTTGTGGTTTCTTCTCATCGCAGGGCACGTTCCGAAACCACACTAAAATGATAAGTCGATATGTCTAACTAAACGATCATGTAATTGTAATATTTACATTGTTCTGAAGGAATAAATTGATCTTCAATTTGAATTAAATCAAAAAAGTAAACAAAAAACTCATAATATGTTCAATTTCAATTGATATTGGCATTTTTGATCTAAAATTCTAAAATAGAGTATAGATGAAGTCACATGAAATAAAAGTTAGACAAGTGCGTTCCTTGTCGGGCCACGCGCAGTGTAGCCTTCCGTAGTTTCCATAAAATAACAGAGATCGCAATTTGGAAAAGTCGTTGCAACTGACAACTGCATAGTATGTACGACAGTAATTTTTTTTTTTTTTTTTAATTACTCTGAAATTTGAAGACTGTTCCACTGTTAGACTGCACTGAACTGAAGTGAAATTGTTAGTGATGGGCCGGCTAGTCGCTGACTAGTCGGTAGGTGCCGACTAGTCGGCAAATTATGCCCACTAGTCGTCAACTAACTATAATGCAAAAAAACAATATTTATTGAATGAGTAATACAGTTAGAAGGTGGATAGTCAGTAAAACGTAAACAAAACACGTCATAGCCTACATACATCATCTAAACGGTGTTGAGAGCGGTGTTGGTCTAGTGGTAGATACCCCGGCTTTCATTCTGAGAGTCGTGGGTTCGAATCCAGACCGACCGCGCACCAATGTCTTTTTCTTTAAGAAAAAGGTATGTGCGCTAATAACATCGCTCTTACGGTGAAGGAAAAACATCGTGAGGAAACCAACATGTCCTAGAACTCACCACGGTCCGAAGACATGGGATATTCAGTGTTTTCTATGTATCATATGTATGTATTTACAAAAAGAAAAGTTATAATATGTAGTATATCCGTTGTCTAGTACCCATAGTACAAGCCTAGTGCTTAGTTTGGGGCTAGATTGCCCTGTGTGTAACGTCGTGCAATTTAAAAAAAAAAAAACATCATACATCTAAAATGTCATACATTACCGCATTCAATTTTTTTGATCTTTTATTTTTACTTCAACAATTTTTTGGAAGTTTCACTGCAGGTTTTGAAGTGCAAATTAATTCAAAAATAGCAACAATCGCCGAGTGATCCTGATGAACCCAAATATCTCGGAATTATAATGATCTGCATTGCCGATTACTCGGCCGAGTAGTACACGCCTTCGTACACGAGTCCGACGCGCACTTGGCCAGTATTTATATTATTCGAATTCTCGGCCAGAAGACAATGGGCAATAATATTTGTAGTAGGTATGTAGACGATTGCGGGCTAGAGATTAGAGGTTTATAGTGTAGGTATGCGTATGCGCATAGGTTATTTAGTACAGTGCTTTTCAGGAAACGAGACCCGCGGATCAAACTAAATAAAGTAGAAAAAAAGAAAGAAAGAAAAGAAAAAATAAATTTATTCAGGCAAGCACACAACTATACATATAACAAGAAAAATAGGTTTGTAAAATAAAGTAGGTTGTACTGTACACAGTCATGATCACAAAAAAGAAAAAACCCCATGAGTCTCGTGTGGTTTCTTCTTATCGAACCTTAACCACACTAAAATCTCGACATCTCTAAGCGATCATGTAATTTATACATGTTCTGAATGAATAAAGATATTGAGATGACTTTGAGGTACCTACTTATGCTTTTTGATTTGCCGATTTCAATGCATCCCGCGGTTTCACCCGCGTAAGTACCAATCCCGTGGGAATATCGGGATCAAAAACCTACGTTACTCAGGGTGAATGAAGCTTTCGAATTGTGAAAGAATTTTTGAAATCAGCTCAGTTGTTTTTGAGTTAATTAATTACAAACATACAGACACACAAAAATACAAATATTTCCTCTTTATAATATTAGTATCTATCTATTATCTATTTACTATTATAAAGCGGAAGAGTTTGTTTGTTTTTTTGTTTGTTTTAACGCGCTAATCTCAGGAACCACTGGTCCGATTTGAAAAATTCTCTCAGTGTTGGATAGTCCATTTATTGAGGAAGGCTATAGGCTACTTTTGATCCCGATATTCCCACGGGATCGGGACTTATGCGGGTGAAACCGCGGGGAGCTGCTATAGATTATATTAGTCGTAATCTAACGAGTCTAGATCGCGTTTGTAGATAATTTTAGATTTACTAATCCTTACTATCTATACCTACCTTCTTACTATCTACTATTATCTACTATCTTTACTATTAATTACAAATCTTATCTTATCTTTAATAATACTAATATTATTATCGCCTTACTAATATTATAAATACCAAAGTAAATCTGTCTGTCTGTTACACTTTTACGCCTAAACTTGGCGTAAAAGTGTAAAGCGTCTGACTGAAGCCTGGGCCCGGCTTCAGTCAGACGCCGAGGCAATCGAAGGGTCAACTCTACCTCATCGAGTACCAAGTTGAGACTATGTACCTACTAGATAGAAATGAAATGATTTATTTGCTTAGAAATATGGTAGGTACTATTAACATCGCTTTGACGGTGAAGCAAAACATCGTGAGGAAACCTACGGCGTAAAGTCACGCAAATATTCTTGTCACAAAAGTCATGCTCTTATATTTGATACCCCACTCGGGCATATTTTAAAACATTCGGTTTTCATTTCCGAGTTTCAACCAACATATATATTATGAACGGCTGAACCGATTTTGATCAAACATAGCTAAGAACACTCGCGCAAAAGTCACCTATCAACTAAAAAAACTGCATTGAAATCGGTTTATCCGTTCGTGAGCTACGATGCTACAGACAGATCAGACAGATACACAGACAGACAGACACGTTAAACTTATAACACCCCTCTTTTTCCGTCGGGGGTTAAAAAGGCGCAGTTACAGGGCTAGTTGCTGAAACACAACAAAAAATCCAAAATCTGGCTTATTCCCATTCGGGCCATTTTTTTCCCCATTCGGGCCAAAACAAAATTTCGAATACCTAATCTTTTTTCCGCAACGGGCCAAAATGTTTCAAGTACAAACAGCAAGAAAATACTGATCTAAACCGTGTAGCCGTGTAGCTTCGACCCATGGCTTCGACACGGTTCGCTTGTCATTTTACGCCTTTTAATAGTCTAGACGCGATGAAAAATCACGTCGATTTATCGATTTACGAATAAATAATAAATCCAATCTGCTAATAATATTTTATCGCGTCTAAAATACCAAAAAAACCGACCAAGTGCGAGTCGGACTCTCGCACGATGGGTTCCGAGTTCCGTACCACTATCACAATTGGGTACGGAACCTTTAAATGAACACTAGACCAACCAATCCGTGAACGCAATGCGAACGTTAAGTCTATCACTACATTACTAGATGGCACCAGTGGTAAAAATATATCGCGGTAAGTATTGCGTTTTTATGTCAATAATCACGTTTGCTGTATGGGAGCCCCCTTTATTTTGTTTCTAGTTGGTTTATTTCCGGCACCGGAAATAAATCTGTCCAAAAAAAAACAGTTTGGCAAAACCACACTCCCTTAAAGGGGTGTGAGTAATGTTCCCTCCAGTTTGACGTTTGGAACTGGCTCGTCTCGTCCGTCTGAGACGAGTTTGAAATGGATCACTGTCAGGCGACCTTTCTCCTTCTAGTCTCTAATAGATACCAGTCCAGTTCTATGGATTAGCCCTATTCTAAGTCTAAGCAAGGGCTATACAGTCCTACTTACGTAGGTAGGTAGGTACTCAAATGTAAGTAGGTATAGGTAGGTACTCGATTCACCAAGCCGACTCGAACTTAACCTAATAACTTACTGGCCTTGAAAGTGTGGTGGCTACAGTTATCGTGGTGCGCGTGCGCATTATATTCGACCAAAATAGAATAAGCGATAAATAACAATTCTCTGCACTAATCGTCATTTTCAGGGTTCCGTACCCAAAGGGTAAAATGGGACCTTCGCACGGTGCATATAATTATTATACACTAGCTGTATCCCGCGGTTTCACCCGCGTAAGTTACGATCCCGTGAGAATATCGGGATCAAAAGTATGTTACTCAGGGTGAATGTAGTTTTCTAATGCTAAAAGAATTTTAGAAATCGATCCAGTAGTTTTTGAGTTTATTCATTACAAACATACAGACACGCACATAAAAATACAAATCTTTCCTCTTTATAATATTAGTGTAGAAGTGTAAAATATGGATAGATAAAATAAAAAATCAAAATCAAAGTACGTTTATTCATTCGGATATTAGCAAGATAATAATATCTCTTTGACATGTCATTTTTTTATTTATTTAATCTACTCTACTATGTCTTCGGATCGCGACCTCCATGACATGAGAAGAAGACACAAGAAACTCATGGGGTTTTTTTTTGTATATTTTTTTTTTGCAGTAATCATGTGATTTACATTGTCGCATATATATTATTGAAGAAAAGTGGAACTGGGGCAATAATCTATACTATAATAATCCTTACTAGCATTACAAGAGCGAAAGTAACTCTGTCTGTCTGTCTATCTGTTCAAATAAGTTATAATATACAAAATAATAAACATAAAAAAATTATTTACTTAAAACACTATCTCATCCACAAACACACAACCCGCCCAGCACCGCCCAAACCGCCCCGGGACCCACCACCAGAGTTCTGTGGTGCCAGCCTTGCATTCCTTTCCTACACTCTAGAATTTTATTATAAAATTCGTAGGTAGAACCATCTATAATATTTACTCCTTTCCATAACTTATCCTGCTACTTTACCACAGAACTCCATGAATACGCCCCAGGACGAACCGAACGGAGCCGAACGAACCAAGCATTCGCGAACGCGACCGTGCCCCTGTCTGTCCCCGTCTTTCAATAAAGTATTCATTTCCGTGGATTTTTATCGTTAATATAATCCGATGTATTATAGTATGCAGTACAGTTTGCTTTTAATATATCTTTTAAATTTATTAATGGACATGTCACACACATTCTTGGGTAACTTAGTATAGTAGAGCATTGATGAGCTAGAGAAGTACCTGTTTATTTTCTGGAGCCTACTCCAGGCCACAGTTAGGTCATCTTTATTTCTTAAATTAAATAATTGTATGTCCCGATTTTTAACAAGCTTGTCCTTATTTTTATGGACGTTTAAAAGATTTTCGTAAATATATTGTGAATATACTGTTAAAATATTTATTTCTTTAAATTTTTCTCTAAGTGATTCTCTAGGGCCCAACCCGTAGATAGCTCGTACCGCTCTCTTCTGTAAAATGAAGATATCCTTAATATCTGCAGCACACCCCCACAGCAGGATGCCATATGACATAATGCTGTGGAAGTAGCCGAAATAGACCAGGCGGGCAGTCTTAATATCTGTGAATTCACGAATTTTCTTAACAGCGTAAGCTGCAGAACTTAGTCTAACGGACAAAGCTTTCACATGTGGGCCCCATTGAAGCTTAGAGTCTAGAGTTATACCTAGAAAGACAGCCTTCTCAACCTTTTCGACTTCCTCGTTATTAATTTTCACTACAGTTTTAACATGTTTAACATTAGAAAGTGTGAATTTAATACATTTTGTTTTGGATCCATTCAGTAAAAGATTATTGGTATTGAACCAATATACTATTTTAGAGAGAGCATTGTTCACGTCGTCTATATTTAATTGGCGTCTTTTAACTTTAAATACCAATGAGGTATCATCTGCAAACAATACTATCTCATGTTTGTCCCTTACTAGGTAAGGTAGGTCATTAATATAAACTAAAAACAGGAATGGTCCTAATATGTATCCTTGAGGAACCCCCATTGTTACAGGAGAGCCGGGGGATCGTTTTCCGTTGACATCGACACACTGAACCCTATTGCTCAAATAAGAGGAAATAAGATCCAGAGCGCTATCTTTAATACCATAGTGATGTAGTTTCATGATCAATGTATCATGTTTAACGCAATCAAATGCCTTGGATAAGTCACAGAACTCCCCATAGGCATCGTGTGACTCCTCCCAGGCTTTATATATGCTTTGAAGTAATGCAATACCTAAAATCAGTAGTTGAACGAATATAATCTTTCCTCTTGAATCACTCTATCTAGTGAAACAACAGCATCAAAAACAGTTAAAGATAAGCAAGCATACATTGTTTTATACTAAGTACTTAAGTATGTATTGATAATTACCCTAAAAAAACAGATACTTATTTACACAATACAAAACAGAAAACAAAAAGCAACAAACCACGAAACAATAGTTTATAATAAAAAAAGAATCTATTAAAAAAGTATAAAACAAAAACAAGATGGCGGCGGAAAAGCCCGCGACGTGTGCGTGCGTTCGAACAAAACCGAGTAAAGTCGACAAAGACAGTGTCTACAAGCGCAGTAAAGGCAGTGAATACTCTCTGGTCTCCAGCAGTGATCTCACCCCGGGATCCCTGGAGGTGTGGCTCGACTTGCCGGAGGAAATCAAACACGATCCCGCTTTGGCGCCGTTTAAGAAGAAATATGAACAACAGCATGGTATGTCGGTTTTCGTTATTTTAATAAGTTTGTAAGGACGGGAGCTAAAGTTTAAAATCGGAACCCTTTTACTTTTTAGGGTTCCGTACCTCAACTTTTTCCTTTACTTGTGCTGTACCTGCTTTTTCACCAAAATTTATAAATGCTAGGTCAAGCGGAAGTACCCTGTATTTTTTGATTGATTGAATTGATTATTACAAGACAACAAAACATTGATTTTAAATTTTAAATCAAAGATGCCCTGCATTGAACTAAGATCAATTCATCTACAAAGTTTTATTAGTATATAAGTGAATTATTGACTGATTAATACTATTTATTTGTAAAATTTAGAGGGAAGTTTATGATTCTATTCTATCGAGAAAATTTTCTGTAATCGTGTTTTCACAACATACAGGACCTAGTAAATATCCTCAACTTTAATAAGCATGGTTTTCAAAACTGATGTTTCAAATAAATTTTATAGTTAACCGTCCGAGAAAAAACAGTTCTGGCCTACTACAAAGGCTGGTTCAGATCTCCAGATTCTTTTTAAAAATATTTGGTTTTCAATACAAAAAAAATATGTGTATTGGTTTTCAATACAACCAAAAACACACGCTCAAATTTTGCTATTTCGTCTTTTGCAATTAGTCGACAAAATATTATATTATTATGAGTCGTACTATATTTTTAGCGACAAATACAGCTACTATATTTTAGGAAAAAAGTGTTGGCAACCTTAACTAGTAGGTAAATGATAAATCGCAAAACCGAGCTGCTTTTGCTTTCGACGTTACAGGAAAAGTGGAGTCACATGAAGGGGACAAGACAATATTCAACAAAGATCTAAATGGAAGCGCAAAAGATTTTCATCTCATCAGAGAACAACAACCAGAGACGGTTATTAGGTAAGGAAATTAATTAGGTACGTAGGTTGGGCATGAATCCCGGGATCTCAGACGCAAAAGTTCGATATTACAATCCCGGGATATTGAGTGATCCGATATCGAGATTAGACCGATTTAATGTATTTCTTTTAATGTAACTTGAATTCGATGAAATAAAGATCAATATATTTACTGTTTGGGTTAAAATTAAGGTTTTTCGCTATATTTTATCCTCATGGAATTTAAAAGAGCGGTGTTGGTCTAGCGGTAGATACCGCGACTTTTATTCGGAAAAGATCGGTCGGCCAGGATTCGAAACCGCGACGATTTCGAATCCTGGCCGACCGCGAACCAATGTCTTTTTCTTTAAGAAACATTTAAATGCGCTATAAACATCGCTCTTACGGTGAAGGAAAACATCGTGAGGAAAACCTACGGCTTAAAGTCACTCAAAAAGACCCAGTTATGGGCAAATAGGGCTAGTTGCGGAAACACACAAAAGTTTATTCTTTTCGCATTACTTTAGTCGTTATTTTTTATGTTAACATTTTCAGTTACCTAACTGTTCTATGGTTTATTTTCTTTTCTTTTTAGATTAATAGATCCTAAGCTTCCAGTAGAAGAAACAGATCTCAAAAGCAGAAAAAATAAAAAGGTAGGACATCTTTTTTTCTTTGTTTATTTTTTTTCTGGCTGTTATAATTCATTCACCCGCCTAAGTCTTGATCCTGTGGGAATATCGGGATCAAAAGTATCCTATGTTACTCCTGGATAATGTAGCTTTCTATTGGTGAAAGAATTTTTGAAATTGGTCTAGTAGTTTCGGAGATTATAACCCCATCCCCAATATACATACGTACACACATGCACGTTACCAACTCTAGAACATTAAGATAGATTTCAAAACGACAAATAAATAATAAATAAATTCTGTGAACAACACACAGCGCCATCTAGCCCCGTGGTAAGCGACTAAGCTTGTGTTACGGTGACTAGACAACGGATATAATACTTAAATTTATTTTTCTTTTGTAAATACATACATATTATACATAGAGGGACACCCAGACCAGACACAAATATTTATTTTATAAGCATAAATACTTGCACCCGGCGGGAATCGAACCCGCAACCTCCTGAATTGCAGTCGCGCTTTCGCACGACGCGCCACAAAGGTCGTCAATACAAAATAACAACAAGCATAATTTTGTTATTGCCAGGTGGCAACATTGGCAACATAGATTTAAAAAATATATATTCATTTTACTCCAAAAGATCTTCATCATCATCATTTCAGCTGTAAGAAGTCCACTGCTGGACATAAGCCTCCCTCATAGATTTCCAGAAAAGTTCTCAAATGGAGACCGCGGATCGGTAAGCGCAGCGTTGGACGTCCACCAACGAGGTGAAAAGATATTATTTGGAGTAAATATTAACTGATTTTTGACAGATATTCTTTCGAAATTAAAGACATTTTTCGGTTTGAATCGCGTGGTTTTAATTTCAATACAACATCGCGAAAACAGAAGAAGAATCTAGATATTCTTTCGTTTTATCGTTCGTAGAATTAAAGTCTTTCGCGTAAAAACAACTGAACCGATTGCAATGAAACTTGGTAACCAGATAGCTGGAGATCTGGATTAACACATAGACTTTTTATCTTGCTATTCATGCGGGATCGAGACTTACAGCTAGTGATTAAATAACCAAGTTAATAACTAACTAAATTAACTAAATATCTAACTAACTAAATAACTAACTAAGAAATTAACACAGGTTACTCTTTCTCCCGATGTTTCTTCGTAATCGGGACTTACTTCAAGTGATTGAATAACTAAGTTATGAACTAACTAACTAAATTAACTAAATAACTAAGAAATCAACACATAGGTTACTTGTATCCCGATATTCCCGCGGGATCTTACTGCTAGTGATTGAATACCTAACTAATTAATTAACTAAATAACTAAGAATAATTGAGTATACCTAACGTTTTCCAGTTGCACCAAGTACTCCGCATCATCAAACTAACAGCGCTAGTGGGGAGCTGGTTACTTCTTACCGTCTCGCTCTTACTCAACCAAGAAAAGAGAGATGTCGTTCTACATACGGCTGTGAACAGTGGAGATGTAAAGGGTAAGTCATACAACTGGCGCTGTACCTTAGATAAACACAAATCAAGGCAGATACGATACCTAGCCACGGCAAATGAGACGATAAAACTGCGTCAGCTGACGCACTAGCCTCAGTCGTATGTGGAACCGTTGTCACGTAAACACGTACTGTCATACTGCGATTCCCGATTCGCATTTCGCTTGGGTGATTGCTATCTCGTTCGCGCTGCAGTCGGGAATGTCTCTCTATCCCTGTCATTGATTACAATGTACATGACATTGGGATTGTTAAATAGGGGGTGTGTATTTGCATGTAGGTGTTTCTTGCTCATTTTTCGACTGCGCAATGTTAAAATATACCGTATCTTCCCCTATACGAACATCATTTATGTTGTACCTACTTTAATTCTACGAACGATAATTCCAGAAAACCTGTCATCCATACGTCTGAAAATTTCATTTTCGGACGGTTTTGAGGGACGGACGACAGATTTTCTTTCTTTCGTTCGTAGAATCAAAGTACCCCCCTGGACTGGTCTTTATTAGAGACTAGAAGGAGAAAGGTCGCCTGATAGTGATCCATTTCAAACTCGTCTCTGACGGACGAGACGAGCCAGTTCCAAACGTCAAACTGGAGGGAACATTACTCACACACCTTTAAGAGGACAGTCTACCTACCCTTTTTACATACAAACTTTACAAACGTAGTCGACTGTTTCCTCCCTGGATAAAGATATTAGATCAAATAATTATGTTTATGTCATTAAGTCATATATCAGCCATGACCATGTCCCTACGTTTTGATTTTATTCATTTTCAATTTTTTGAAAATTTATTTCTTTTCTAATTAGAAAATGAAAAAAAAAACCAAAAAGGTCATGCCCCTAGGTCATTGCAGATATAGGTTTTATGGCATTAACGTATTTACTCTAATATCTTTATCCAGGGACTGCATTTGTATGGAGAAAGAGTAGGTTAGGTAGACTGTCCTCTTTACAAAAGATGCATCGAAATTTAGAACGTTGTTGTTAGAATACCCTACCATCTAGGTAATCCAAGAGGTATATAAGTACTTAACTACACCTTATTTTTAAGGTTCCGTACCCTAAGGATAAAAACGGGACCCGTTTACTAAGAATCCACTCCGTTTGTCAGTCTGTCCCTAGTCCGTTCCTATCTCATGAACCGTGATAGCTGGACAGTTGAAATTTACACTAATAATATGTTTAATTATGTTGCCGCTATAACAACAAAGAATACAACAGTTTTTTTTCACCGGGGCTCTCATACAACAAACGTGATCTCGATTTGGGTTAGGTTAGGAACGATAAATCGGGTTAGGTTACAAAGAGGGTTAGGTTAGGAATTAAAATAATATTTGTGTTTCCTAAGCTATCCCGCAACCGGGTTAGGATTTCGGGTTAGGTTAGGAATATACCTTTTTTTTTTTTAAATAATGGTACGGAACCCTACTTGCGCGAGTTCGACTCGCACTTTTAACTGTTTATTTTGGAATTCCAGAGTATGAGTTGAGTCAAGACCCCCTTACATCCAAGGCCCTGATATCTCTAACTGGTCCCTTCACAAATTTCACCAGTAACTCCACCAACATGCTCCATGTCTGGCTGCAGAGGACCTTGGAAGATGAAGGCATCATCAAATCCTATCAGGTAAGGTCTAGAAATATTTTAAAGGAAAAATACATGCTCAATAACTTCCCGTGAAACCGCGGGACGCAGCTAGTGGTTAATAATGTGCAAGTATTTCTGGTTAAACATAAATACCTAAATATTTGTATTTCTGGTCTGGGTGTTTTCGATGTCTATACTAAGTCCATTAAAAAGTTACATTTGGGTTTGCATGTGTCAGAGGACGCAATTTTATTTTTTAGATATCAGAAACTAACCCCAGTTTAAAGTTAAATAATAGTTTGTGGGGTTGTGGCTCTTGTCTCACGGCCGCCATTTTGGAAAAACGGGTTCAAAGAGTTTTTATGGTTTATTTGACGAACTATTAGATCTCACATTTTGTGTTGCAAATTGCAACGCTATTGATCAGTACAATAATATAGGATGTTGTATTTTTTTTTTGCAAAAAGACAAGGTTCGATTCCTAGCTAGGGTAATTAATTTTTCGAAAATCTATTTAATGCCATTTTTATTTTTTGTCAAAATCGGGGACGCAGCTCCTTTCAGCATTTTTCTCTATCTCTTTTAGTTTAGGATATCCCCCTGAATGCCCGTTAAAATGGTTCACTCTGTATAATAATATTATAAAGAGGAAAGATTTGTATTTGTGTGTGTGTGTCTGTATGTTTGTAATGAATAAACTCAAAAACTACAGAACCAATTTCAAAAATTCTTTCACCATTAGAAAGCTACATTCACCCTGAGTAACATAGGCTACTTTATGATCCCGAAATTCCCACACGGTCGGGACTTACGCGGGTGAAATATCATTTGTATTTACAGAAAAAAAAAATATTATGTACCTAGTAGGTATATCCGTTGTCTAGTATACTCATAGTGCGCACCTAGTGCTTAGTATGGGTCTAGACTGTGTGTAACGTCGTGCAATAGTATTTATATTTATTTATATAAATATGTTTGAATAACTTGAATAACCTTTACTTATCTTATGTGAGAATTCGTTATGTACTTTTTGATTTTAAAACTGGTCACGTTTTGACGACAAAGTTTAACATTTTATTGTTAAGGTGAATTCACATGTCATGTATCGATACTAAACCCAAGGTTATTGAAGACTAGCTGCGTCCCGCGGTTTCAACCGCTTAAGTCCCGATCCCGCGGGAATATCGGGATCAAAAGTAGCCTATGTTACTCAGGATGAATGTAACTTTATAATGATGAAATAATTTTTGAAATGGGCACAGTAGTTTTTAAGTTTATTCATTGCAAAGATACACACACACACACACACACACACAAAATACAAATCTTTCCTCTTTATAATATTAGTGTAGATGTAGATTAGCGAAAAAAAAAGAACAAATCATAGATAGATAGATTAATTCTCTACTGTAACAAATTACTGATAGATATTTCTACTTAAAATATAACGTATTGATTTAGTTTATCCTGGGTTTTCATTTGATATTTTGTTTTATCACAGAATTGGATGAGTACCTACACCGTACAATTGATGCGGTATTCACGAGATATTTAAATAACTTCGAATCAAAATTGTTTATTTCCTATTTTTGTTACCATGAACCTGTAGTTTCTATTTTAGATTGTAATCATTTTAATGGTAATGATAATGATAGGCACAAGAGAGTTGTCGAAATTGTTAACGATGATTCATAAAAAGAATATTAAATGTATTTTAGATTTTCTAATCATTATACTTAATAAAACGCAAGTGTAGCTAAACTCACTGACTGACTGATGGACAACGTACAGGCTAAACGGCTGGGTGTAGAGACTTGAAATTTGGAACATAGGTTTTTTAGGGGTTGAAAGTGAGCACTAAGAACCAATTTTCGGAAATTTCACCCCTAAGGGGGTAAAAATGGGGAAAAACGTTTGTATGCAACTTCGTAATGGCTTGACCTAGAATCTTGAAATTTGACATAGAGATTGATATGGGGTAGTAAGTGAATCTCTAAAACTTTTTTTCCAAAATTCAACCCCTAAGAGTGTTTAATTGGGGATGAAAGTTTTTATGGAAATTGATTCAAAGAGATTTTGTTACTGTTTTCGGGGGTACTATCCGAAGCCCGACGGGTTTCGGGTTCCCATCTTGTAATTAATAAAATACAATTCATAAATAAAATGCAATTTATAACCCAATAAACCTATTACCCATCTTAAAAATGTCTTATGCGCCAAAATAAGTTTTCACTTCTGTCGGCACTCCCGGAGTGCAACCCGTATGTTTTTTTAAATTTCGAACGTCGATAAGTCTTTAAAAAGTAAGCAGACCGCCATCTTGTTTTCGATCGCAATACTAACAATATACAATCATCTTAACATCGTAAATGACTTTGCAGTGAATAGTAAATATTTATGTCCATCTGTGTATTGTATAGGTAATACCTACATCATATAACATAACTCCTACATGGGTTAAACAACTTCAGTATGTAGATATGTGTCGCTTAAAATTTATTATTATAAATAGATCAATAAAAACCCGGCCAAGTGCGAGAGTCGCGCACGAAGGGTTCCGTACCACTATCACAATTGGGTACGAAACCCTAAAATGAACACTGGACCAATCAATTTGTGAAAGCAACCAGAGCGTTTTTAATTTGATAGAAAAATGTGAAATCAGTAGATTATTTAGCTTCGATTCTTATTCTGATCATACGACCGCACACCTCAAAATAAAAGAAAAAAAAGGGCACAAAGAAAATCTGAAAAAGATAAGAAACTCTTTGGTTACCTATATTAAAGGCAGACTGGTATATTTAAGAGACAGGGCAGCCATCTTGAGTTCCATGACCTACTCGATTTGATTCCGACCAATCAGAAGCGACCTACTCCTAAGTCACTAAGTCGATTGTAATAAAATCTCCTTGTTGTTTTTGACACGTTTGTTGTATAATTTGCCCCTCTAAAATATTTGTTTTGTATTGTTTTTAACCCCCGACGGAAAAAGAGGGGTGTTATAAGTTTGACGTGTCTATCTGTCTGTCTGTCTGTCTGTCTGTGTGTGTATCTGTCTGTGGCATCGTAGCTCACGAACGGATGAACCGATTTCATTGTAATTTTTTTTGGTTGATAGGTGACTTTTTTAGTATTTGTTATTGTAGCGGCTACAGAAATACATCTTCTAAGACAATTTTAAATATCTAGCTATTCCGGTTTATGGAATACAGCCTGGTGACAGACGGACAGACAGACAGCGGAGCCTCAGTAATAGGGTCCCGTTTTTACACTTTGGGTACGGAACTTTTTATTGAGGAACAGGTAAAAAAGTGAAAGGCTCTTTTATCTTCTTTCAACCACCGATTCATTTATTACATCATATATTTTATACTAGCTGCGCCCCGCGGTTTCACCCGCGTAAGTCCCGATTCCGCGTGAATTTCGGGATAAAAAGTAGCCTATGTGTTATTCTAGGTGTCCAGCTATCTATATTCCAAGTTTCATCGCAATCGGTTCAGTAGTTTTTGCGTGAAAGAGTAACAAACATCCATCCAAACTACTAAACATCCAAAATATTAGTAGGATTATGTAATAAATAAAAATATTAATTACTACATACACCTACCTTATCAATATAATATACCAATATTTTGCTTTTACCTACGTAACGTGATTTTCGCGCAAATACTTTATCCAAGGGCCATTGTTCTTTGAATAGTTATGGTCGTTTTTAAAAAGCTAGCAGGCCGCCATTTTGTTTTCGATCATAGCTAACAATACACAATCATCTTAACATCGTAAAACTTTGCAGTAAATCGTAAATATTGATGTCCGTCTGTGTGTTGTGTACCTACGTCATACATAATAACTCCTAAATTAGTTAAACAACTTCAGTATGTTTGTGTCGCTCAGTATTTATTATCATATCGATCATAATGGCAGCAAAACATGTTTTAAACACTTTCTGCATGAAGTGGGATTTAGGGTTCCGTACACAAAAGTACATTTTTTACTCTATAACATCTTTAGTCTAATACTTAAATTTCCATGTCACAGTGTTAGTTACCGTACTCCTCCGAAACGGCTTGACCGATTTTTATGAGATTTTGTATACGTATTCAGTAGGTCTGAGAATCGGCTACTATCTATAATTTATAAGACAAAACAACGTTTGCCGGGTCAGCTAGTTTTGATATAGATTTTACCTACATATTGATTTTGCTAAGTTTTATTATTATTCTATTCAAATGTAATATTATTAGACATGGGCCGATTAGCGGTTCTGCCGACTAGCAGACTAGCCGACTAGTCGGTTCCAAATTTGCCGACTAGTCGGCCGACTAGTCAGCAATGCAGATCATTAAAATTCCGAAATATTTGGGTTAATCATGATCGCTCTGCGATTGTTGCTGTTTTTGGATAAATTTGATAATGTAACTTCCGAAAAATGGTTGAAATAAAAATAAAAAAAATTTCTATTAATTTTTGTATGTAGCTCAAGGCTATTTTGTTTAGAAAATTTATTTTCAAGGAAAAATAGCATTCAAAAATTTTCACTTGCGGCGAGGCTTGAACTCGCGTCTTTGGGTCAGTACCCCAACGTCATTACCAACTAGAGCTTGTGAGCTTGCGTAGTCTTTGAATGCTATTTTTCCTTGAAAATAAATTTTATAAAAATAAAAGTTTAAAAAAAATGGAGCTGAGACATAGTTATGACATTTTAGATGTTTAGATGATGTATGTAAGCTATGACGTGTTTTGTTTACGTTTTTGTGACTACCCACCTTCTAAACTGTACTACTAATTAAATAAATATTGGTTTTATTGCATAATTGTTAGTTGACGACTAGTCGGCATAATTTGCCGACTAGTCGGCGACTAGTCGGCCCATCTCTAAATATTATGGATTTAATTATCTGATAAAAAATAATTTTAATTTAATTTAAATTAGACTAGCGCTTGTCCAATCACGCGCTGTGGAACGTACCGTATCTTTCGGAATTTCCCTAATATAACAGAGATTGCAATTTGGAAAATTCATTACAACTTAACTACCTAGTTTGTAATTATTCAACGGCATTTGTTCGAAATTTTACTTTTTAGGGTTCCGTAAGTACCCAAAAGGTAAAAAAATAATTTTTAAAAATTAAAAACCGACTTCAAAAAAAAAGCATAAAATAACCTCGCCTACGTACAGTGCCACCGACTTATCTGTTATGTAATCTGAAGTCGGGCAGCCAAACTAATTACAATCCTACCCAACCAACCCAGTAAATCTGCCCGACTTGAGATTACATAACAGATAAGTCGTTTTTAGGGTTCCGTACCTAAAGGTAAAAACGGGACCCTATTACTGAGACTTCGCTGTCTGTCTGTCTGTCTGTCTGTCTGTCTGTCTGTCTGTCTGTCTGTCTGTCTGTCTGTCTGTCTGTCTGTCTGTCTGTCCGTCCGTCCGTCCGTCCGTCCGTCCGTCTGTCACCAGGCTGTATCTCATAAACCGTAATAGCTAGAAGGTTGAAATTTTCACAGAAGATGTATTTCGGTTGCCGCTACAACAACAAATACTAAAAACAAAATAAAACAATTATTTAAAAGGGGCTCCCATACAACAAACGTGTTTCAAAAACTACAAGTGAATTCTAGTACGATGTGAGGTCGCTTCTGATTGGTCAAGTCAAATCGAGTTGGTCATGGAATTCAAAATGGCTGCCCTATCTGTCAAATATACTAGTCTGCCTTCACTGTCCAAAGAGTTTCTTATAAGTTTCAGATTTTCTTTGAATCAAAGTTGTTGTAAACCATTTTAGGGTTCCGTACCCAATTGTGATAGTGGTACGGAACCCTTCGTGCGCGAGTTTTGCACTTGGCCGGGTTTTTTTTATTTCATCCCTTTTAGTGTACTTTCAACTACCGCTAAAATCATTAAAATTGTATCAATAACTTTAATCATTGAGGAGTTCTGTGATGAGAAGGTGGTTTCAGATGTGGAGACTCCGAAACCATATTCTTATTCATCGGTATCTATTCTTCATGGCCTTATTCTACTGGTGAAAATAAAAAACTGAGCACTTTGCTGGACTCTCGAGGTGCAATCCTGTTGATCACTCCGAAGATCCTCATGCGATCTTCACCAAATTTTTACAACTGGGACCAACTGTGATATATCTTCTTTCAAACAAAAAAGAATTATCCAAATCGGTCCAGGCATCTTCGAGTAATCGGGGAACATACATAAAAAAAAAAAACCCGACGAATTGAGACCCTCGGGACCCTATTACTGAGACTTCGCTGTCTGTCTGTCTGTCACCAGACCGTATCTCATAAACCGTAATAGCTAGGCGGTTTACAATTATACAGATGATATTATATTACCGTTGCCGCTATAACAACAAAAAACAAAATATTTACAACAAAAGTGATTCTTGACATAAAAACGCAACGATACCGCGATGTATTTTTACGCCATCTAGTGATGGAGTATACTATTTGCGTAATGGATTGGCTGGTCCAGTGTTCATTTTAGGGTCCCGTACCCAAATTGTGATAGTGGTACGAAACCTTTCGTGCGCGAGTAACGCGCGAACTTGTTAGTTTAAAAAGTTTAATAAGTAACTCTGTTTGTCTACCGGTTTTTTTCGTGAAATTGGTATGAACCATCCCAACTCGCATGAAATACTTCTATCTACTTATATCTAATCATGATCTAATCTAATCTGACAAATCTATTACTATTATAAAGCGGAAGAGTTTGTTTTTTTGTTTGAACGTGCTAACCTCAGGAACCGCTGGTCCGATTTGAAAAATTCTTTCAGCCTTGGATTCTCTATTTATCGAGGAAGGCTATATATAGGCTTTTGATCCCGATATTCCCACGGGATCGGGACTTACGAGAGTGAAACCGCGGGACGCAGTTAGTGCCATATACTAGCGAGCTGTAAATAAATTATAAACGCGAAAGTAACTCTGTCCATCTGTAACACTTCCACGTTTAAACCGCTGAACCGATATTGATGAACTTTGGTATAGAGATAGATTGGACCTGGAGAAGGACATAGGCTACTTTTATTCCGATACTCCTTACGGGATCGGGACTTAGGCGGGTGAAACCTTGGGACGCAGCCAGTCTAACCATACTGAGTGTACTGTGGCTGCACTGCACGGCTACCGAGCGTGCCGTGCAGTGTTGCGTGCTCGATCTATTGACTTCACACCAAGGATATAGATATACACACACGCTCCATGGCTCTTGGGCAGACCTTGAACCTGATATTATTATGACAAATTATTATTATACATTGTAGAATGCTACGCATTTTACGCAATGCATCTTCTATAATAAAAATGAATCGCTTAATGAATCTCAAGAGCAGTGAACCGATTTCGCTAATTCTTTTTAGGGTTCCGTACCTAAAGGTAAAAACGGGACCCTATTACTGAGGCTTCGCTGTCTGTCTGTCTGTCTGTCTGTCCGTCCGTCCGTCCGTCCGTCTGTCCGTCTGTCCGTCTGTCACCAGGCTGTATCTAATGAACCGTAATAGCTAGAAGGTTGAAATTTTCACAGAAGATGTATTTCGGTTGCCGCTACAACAACAAATACTAAAAACAAAATAAAACAATTATTTAAAAGGGGCTCCCATACAACAAACGTGTTTCAAAAATAACAAGGAGTTTCGTACAATGTGAGGTCGCTTCTGATTGGTCAGGACAAATCGAGTTGGTCATGGAATTCAAAATGGCTGCCCTATCTGTCAAATATACCAGTCTGCCTTACTTACCAAATAGTTTCTTTTATGTTTCAGATTTTCTTTGTGCCAAGGTTTTTTTTTTTTTTTGAGTGTTTCGGTCGTTTGTTGGGAGTAAGAATCGAAGATAAATATTTCATATTTTCCTATAAAATTTTAAAATTGGTTGTTATAAACCATTTTAGGGTTCCGTATCCAATTGTGATAGTGGTACGGAACCCTTTGTGCGCGAGTGTCGCACTTGCCCCGTTTTTTTTTTTTTTTATCGTGTTCGCTATTGTCAGGAGAAGGTTCTTGTGAAAGAAAAAAAATCTGAACCGATTTTGATGAATGTTGGTATGGAAAGACACTATACGGAAAGTAGAAGAAGTTGTTAATGTTATTATTGCATATTCCAGGAATCACCAAAATGGTCCATCCAGATACCAGCAGACGAAGTAATAGACTTCTCGCCCAGTGCAACAGATTCCAGAACATTAGCACTAACACAGAAAAATATTCAGAAACTTTTAAATACAACCGAAATGGAAATGGAAAATATCGAAAATGTTCCAGACTGGCAGAATCTGGTTACAAATGGTTAGTTTATATTATACTAATATTATACTTATTAATTTTATTATTCACCGCGCGAAGAGAACTCGAGGTTAGCTATTCTTCCCTAGATCCCTTAGTCGTTTTATGGGTTCCGTACCCAATGGGTAAAAACGAGACCCTATTTCAGAGACTTCGCTGTCTGTCCGCCCGTCTGTCTGTCACCAGGCTGTATCTCATGAACCGTAGGAGCTAGACGGTTGAAATTTTTACAGAAGATGTATTTCGGTAGCCGCTACAACAACAAATACTAAAACAAATATTTAAGAGGGGCTGATCCCATACAACAAACGTGTTTCAAAAACAACAAGGGGATTTTATTACAATGTGAGGTCGCTTCTGATGGGACAGAGTCATTTCGAGTAGGTCATGGAATTCAAAATGTCTGCCGTGTCTGTCAAATATACCAGTCTGCCTTCACTTACCAAAGAGTTTCTTATAAGTTTCAGATTTTCTTTCTGCCAGACTTTTTTTTCATTTTTTTTAGAGATGCGGTGTATGATAGGAGTAAGAATTGAAACTAAATAATCTACTGACTATTCCTATCATATTTAAAAAACCGGGCAAGTGCGACATTCGCGCACAAAGGGTTCCGTACCACTATCACAATTGGATACGGAACCCTAAAATGGTTTACAACAACCAATTTTTAAAATTTATAGGAAAATATGAAATATTTATCTTCGATTCTTACTCCCATCAAACGACCGAATCACTCAAAAAAAAAAAAAAACCTTGGCTCAAAGAAAATCTGAAACTTATAAGAAACTCTTTGGTAAGTAAGGCAGACTGGTATATTTGACAGATAGGGCAGCCATTTTGAATTCCATGACCAACTCGATTTGTCCTGACCAATCAGAAGCGACCTCACATTGCACTAAACTCCTTGTTATTTTTGAAACACGTTTGTTGTATGGGAGCCCCTCTTAAATATTTGTTTTATTTTGTTTTTAGTATTTGTTGTTGTAGCGGCTACCGAAACACATCTTCTGTGAAAATTTCAACCGTCTAGCTATTACGGTTTATGAGATACAGCCTGGTGACAGACGGACGGACAGACGGACAGACGGACAGACGGACAGACGGACAGACGGACAGACGGACAGACGGACAGACGGACAGACGGACAGACGGACAGACGGACAGACGGACAGACGGACAGACGGACAGACGGACAGACGGACAGACGGACAGACGGACAGACGGACAGACGGACAGACGGACAGACGGACAGACGGACAGACGGACAGACGGACAGACGGACAGACGGACAGACGGACAGACGGACAGACGGACAGACGGACAGACGGACAGACGGACAGACGGACAGACGGACAGACGGACAGACGGACAGACGGACAGACGGACAGACGGACAGACGGACAGACGGACAGACGGACAGACGGACAGACGGACAGACGGACAGACGGACAGACGGACAGACGGACAGACGGACAGACGGACAGACGGACAGACGGACAGACGGACAGACGGACAGACGGACAGACGGACAGACGGACAGACGGACAGACGGACAGACGGACAGACGGACAGACGGACAGACGGACAGACGGACAGACGGACAGACGGACAGACGGACAGACGGACAGACGGACAGACGGACAGACGGACAGACGGACAGACGGACAGACGGACAGACGGACAGACGGACAGACGGACAGACGGACAGACGGACAGACGGACAGACGGACAGACGGACAGACGGACAGACGGACAGACGGACAGACGGACAGACGGACAGACGGACAGACGGACAGACGGACAGACGGACAGACGGACAGACGGACAGACGGACAGACGGACAGACGGACAGACGGACAGACGGACAGACGGACAGACGGACAGACGGACAGACGGACAGACGGACAGACGGACAGACGGACAGACGGACAGACGGACAGACGGACAGACGGACAGACGGACAGACGGACAGACGGACAGACGGACAGACGGACAGACGGACAGACGGACAGACGGACAGACAGACAGACGGACAGACGGACAGACAGACAGCGAAGTCTCAGTAATAGGGTCCCGTTTTTACCCTTTGGGTACGGAACCCTAAAAATTGGTTGTTAACCGCATAAACTCATAGAATCGGAACTATCCGAAGGTTGTGGCCATCTTGTGGTTAATTAAATTTTAATGTTCGCGTTGCGTTCACGAATTGGTTGGTCCAGTGTTTCTTTTAGGGTTCCGTACCCAATTGTGATAGTGGTACGGAACCTTTCATGGGGAAGTCCGACTCGCACTTGACCGGTTTTTTTTATTTATGTTTCCAGGTTCAAAACTAACTCTGCACCTAAGTACAACGAGTAACAAAACTGTGCCAATAACTCTGAGTTATCAGTTAAATCCGCTGGACTATCAGGACGGACTTATTTACGCGACTGTACTACTGTTGTCGCTGTACTTCCTTATTATATTTGAGGTAAAAATCAATTTTATTAATTACTAGGTGGGAACCCGAAACCCGTCGGGCTTCGGATAGTTTTTATTCCACCCGGTTCCGTGGTATATTCAAAATGAAATTTTTAATTTGGTAGCAAAATTTGAAATCGGTAGATTTATTTAAATTAAGTACCCAGTGATGACGATGGTGATAACGCGTAACCCGAAATCCATCGGGCCTCGGTTAGTTCCAATTCTATCGGGTTCCATCCAATATTTAATTTGCTTAAGAAAATCGGAATTGGCAAAGGAACTGGCTCCCGAATAGGAAACCGAAGCCAAAATCGAAACCCAAACCGAAATTGGATCGGATACCATTTTCTACCAAACCTACCATTTTCCAGCAATACCTACCATTTTCTACTACATCCCAATATTTTCTACCAAAAACTACCAATTCTACCAAAAACTACCATTTTCTACCAAGCCTACCAAAATCTACCAAACTTACCATTTTTACCAAAACCTACCATTCTCTACCAAAATCCTTCATTTTATCAATAATGAATAGGAATATGCCAAGGGAAATAAATAAAAAACAAATCCAGATTCAAATAAAAAAAAACCAAATCGGGTAAGGAAATTAAAACCTACGTCGTAGTCAAAAAAGAAAAAACACACCGAATCCAAATCCTAAACCGAAACTAAAACTCAGTCTCAAATTCGAATAATAGATCGCGTGTAAAAAAGTAGCTTCCATTCTAACTGCATACGACCGCACCTCTCAAAAAAAAAAAACTTTCGCCACGAAGAAAATCTGAAACTTAGTAGAAACTCCTTGGTTAGTGAAGGTAACCTAGTATCTGTCTAACAGCTCTTGACAGGGCGGCCATTTTGATTCCATGGCCTACTGGATTTAACTTAGACCAATCAGAGAGCCCCGTACGTACCCCCGAAAACAGTTACAAAATCTCTTTGAATCAATTCCCATAGAAACTTTCATCCCCAATTTAACACTCTTAGGGGTTGAATTTTGGAAAAAAAAATGTTTAGAGATTCACTTACTACCCCATATCAATCTCTATGTCAAATTTCAAGTTTCTAGGTCAAGCCGTTACGAAGTTGCATACAAACGTTTTTACCCATTTTTACCCCCTTAGGGGTGGAATTTCCGAAAATCGGTTCTTAGTGCTCACTTTCAACCCCTAAAGAACCTATGTTCCAAATTTCAAGTATCTACACCCAGCCGTTTAGCCTGTACGTTGTCCATCATTCAGTCAGTCAGTTACACTTGCGTTTTATTAAGTATGATGATTGTTTTTTTTAACCCCCGACGGAAAAAGAGGGGTGTTATAAGTTTGACGTGTCTGTGTGTCTGTCTGTCTGTCTGTCTGTGTATCTGTCTGTGGCATCGTAGCTCACGAACGGATGAACCGATTTCAATGTGGTTTTTTTTGTTGATAGATGACTTTTGCGCGAGTGTTCTTAGCTATGTTTGATCAAAATCGGTTCAGCCGTTCATAATATATGTTGGTTAAAGCTCGGAAATAAAAACCGAATGTTTTCAAATATGCCCGAGTGGGGTATCAAATAAAAGAGCATGACTTTTGTGACAAGAATATGCATGTTTAATCAAAATCGGCTTAGCCGTTCAAAGTATATGTAGGGTCAAACTCGGAAATAAAAACCGAATGTTTTCAAATATACCCGAGTGGGATATCAAATGAAAGGACGTTACTTTTGTGACAACAATATGCATGTTAAATCAAAATCGCTCTTACAAAAAGGGCGAAATGAAAAAATTAAATTAAAAATTAAAAAAACCCCCGACTTAAAAAATCTTCCAAGTTAAAACAAAACAAAACTTTAAAAAGGCAAAAATAATAAGCCGAAAACAAATTTCATGTCTTTGAGTAGGTATGTGGTACCTTACGTTCCCGCGTCGGGGGACGCGGAAGTGTTAGATACCTACTATAAGCACGGGTCGGTTACCATCAACTTCTGTGACACATTCCCGCGTCCCTCGACGCGGGAACGTAAGGTACCACATACCTACTCAAAGACATGAAATTTGTTTTCGGCTTATTATTTTTGCCTTTTTAAAGTTTAGTTTTGTTTGAACTTGGAAGATTTTTTAAGTCGGGGGTTTTTTAAATTTTTAATTTAATTATTCTGACAACTTCGAGCACGAGCGCCGCGAGTGAATCGATGAAGATGTATTTTACCTTGAAAATATTTCAAATAGCCTCTTTTGTGGTCATCCCTCCCACTCCTGACCGATGCCTTGACGTTAGATGGCGTTACACGTAGCAACTGAAGGCAGTAAAAACACCCGTAAGTGGTTCTGTTACAGTGATCGGCGTGTCTGTCCCGCGGCCGATGCTTGGCCATCGCGCAGACAAGGTTTTACGTTGAGCGTTGGCCGCGGTACCAGAGAAGAGGTAGGACATGCAAGGTTTATCATTATCACTAAGGTTCCCCTTCCTTGCCCTCTTCCAGATAGTGAACCGCACGCTAGCCGCGCTGCTCTGCTCGTCTCTCGGCGTGGCGCTGCTAGCGCTAAGCGGCGCGCGGCCCTCGCTGCCGGACCTGATGTCCTGGCTGGATGTGGAGACCTTACTGCTGCTGTTCAGCATGATGCTGCTAGTCGCCATACTGGCCGAGACTGGCCTCTTTGATTATTTGGCTGTGGTCGCCTATGAGGTAAGTACATAATATTTCCACAAACATATTGAAAACGCCCAGAACTTGAAACAAACAATTATGGTTAGCGTAAATAAACTTAAACTTATGACAGGACGAACCCACAAACTTCTGCGTTGGAAGGTTAGAATTGGTGTTTCTTTAGCCTTTATGCAACCTCTGAAGGGGCGTATTGCCTCAGTTATTCTTTAACTGTTACTTTCCAGGTGACAGGCGGCAAGACCTGGCCACTGATCAACTGCCTCTGTCTCTTCACAGCTGTATCTTCCACCTTCCTAGATAATGTCACAACTGTTCTGCTCATGACACCCGTCACTATTAGGTAAACAATGAGATATTATACTTTCTCCGTAGAAGATAGTGTGTCAAAGATTCAAAGGTTTATTTGCAAAAATCATGGTCTCAAAGTCTCAACTCACACCTAGTGTTAGAGTTGTCAGATCACCCTAAGGCCTCTAATCTGACCTAACGAGAGATTGCCCATTGCTTAATGTGAAACACGAAGCAGACCAACTTCACAGACATTATCTGTCACCCATCCAAGCAATGACGTCTCCAGGCATTGCTTAACTCCATGGGTTTACAAAATCGGCGGAAACTACAATACATACAAGAAGATTTGCCCTATTTTTTTTTTTAAGTAAACAGAAAAGATGGTAGTTTTAAGCAGCTCTGTTTAACTATTAAGTAATGTTGCTACTATTAAGTCATCAAGGTACGGCAACTGATTGTCTAAAGGTCTGAGGCCAAAGAAGACCGAGATATTTGAATGAAAGATGAAACAGCCTTTTGCACAGCCATGGAATGGTTTGGGCACTAGTTTCAACCTTGGCAGTAGATAATAATATGACATAAAAAGAAATACAGTTGTACACAGCAGCTGGAGTTGTGCTTCCTCAAAGTCAATGATGTTTATGACGTTTTAATCGTCATTCATTGACTCCATTCTAACGACCGCAGTGATACTAATTATTATAGGATAGTAGACAATATAATTTTACGATAGACATCAGAATATTGTCAGCGTAGCAGCTGTTTTTTTTAATTTTGCGTAAGAGGAACATGGAATATGTTTGATATAATACATCACCAGCACCACTAGTACTAATTGAAAATATCTAAATGGGTATTCTAATAGATCACTATCACCTGCATCACCTGTTCCAGGCTATGTGAGGTGATGGAACTGAACCCCGTCCCGGTGCTGATGTCGATGGTGATATTCAGCAACGTGGGCGGGGCAGCCACGCCTGTAGGGGACCCTCCTAACGTCATCATCGCCACACATCCTGCTGTTCAACACGAGGTAGGTACTTACACTATACATATATCTACGTATAATGGATCATGTCCAAATAAATAACACTGGTCTCTAGTGATGAAAAGATAACGTGATTTTAGAAAACAAATTTTCATGTCTTGGCTTAATAGTCGGCCCATCACTAATGTCTATCATATAATATGAATGACATTGTATCCAGGGTATAAACTTCACAAGCTTCACCCTCCATATGGGGCTCGGCATCCTGCTGGTGGCTGCACAGACTTACTTCCAGCTCCGGTTCATGTTCAGAGACATCAGCAAACTGAGGCACAACATACCTAGAGATATACAAGGTAAGACGGGTCCTTCCCAGACCCCCAACATTTTATTATCACCAATCCCAAGGCTTTTAATTAGGATCTTACCTATACAATTTAATCTTACAACCTCTAAGAGTTCTAAGGTACAGTCAACAAAAAAGACCGCCCGGTCTTTTTTGTTGACTGTAAGCAAAGGTATTTTCTTTTGTTTTCGCGATGTTCAATCGAAATTAAACTACCTTTTTCTGTTTTTAATCGCGTTGGTTATAATATTAAGCATTCTGTCAAGAAGTTTTATGCAATATATCGTTACAGAAATGCGTCAAGAGATAGCAGTATGGCGTCGCGCGGCGGCTTCTCTCGCGTCTTACTCCAGAGACGAAGACATTGTGAGGAGAGCTCTCGAGAAGAAGGTACGTAACATACAACTGAACTGGTCTCTATTAGAGACTAGAAGGAGAAAAGTCGGCTGTCGTCGTTGTTAGAAAACCCACCATCTAATAAAATTTAGTCTAAGGTACATAAATTATTCAATCAGATACACTCGTTCTCCATACAAACGTAGTCGACTGTTGACTCCCGGTAAAGGTATTCAAAGAACTTCGTTACGAAACCGAAGATCAGCTTGATATGCCTGTCACTGTCTTAGTGAACTGCGCTGAGCAAGACGCAATAGAGCTATTTCCGAATAGCTCTATTGACTTACTCGCTCCACTAAGCTGAATTTTCAAAGGCTTGTATTTTTTTCAGGTCGATAAATTATCTACAGCATTAGCGAGGCGAGAAGCGAAGGGAGGTCCTTCGAAGTCAGATCCGACTTTCTGTTCTACTTTGGCTTCAATGAAACAAAAGGTGAGTGTTGTATAAATACTGCAGTATGTTGCACACAGCGCCATCTAGCTCCAAAATAAGCAACTAGGTGCGTTCTATGGGTACAAGATAACGGATAAATTAATAAATAAACCGTTTTTTTGGGTTCCATATCCAAAGGGTACAAGAATCCTTCGTGCGCGAATCCAACTCGCACTTGGTCAGTTTCTTTTAAATTTAGTATTTCGTTTAATATTATTTATTTATTCTACAATGCAAATTTTATAAAGTTTCCAGAATCCTTTAAAAAAATCCTTTATTTATTTTATTTCAGTACCGTATACGTGATAAGCAGTTACTTATAAAGTCAACTGTCTGCGTTTGTTTCGTCGTCGTCGTATTCTTCCTACACTCGATACCAGCTTTACGTAAGTTTGTTTTCTGAATCGCGCTAGCAAAGTTAGTCTGCTTATTGTACATACTCAGTTTTTCCCTTTCAACTTAAGAACGCGGCGACTGTTACCATTTCCATACAAACTTAATACCAAAATAAATTATGAAAAATTTAGTTTTCTACCTTAATATCGATATTATTCGGATTAAGATTTAACTTTTTTAGGGTTTTTTTTTCTTGTTGTGGGGACAACAATTTTTTCCAAAATATTCATTCGAAATTAAATAAAACGGAGAAACCTTTCTTTTTCAGTTTTACAGCGTAAATTACTTGTTATTGGGAATAATATAAAAAAATGAGATGTAAATGAGATGTAAACTAGTAATTTACGCTGGAAAAAGTAAAATCTTAATCCGAATAATATCGATATTAAGGTAGAAAACTAAATTTTTCATAATTTATTTAGGTATTAAGTTTGTATGGAAATGGTAACAGTCGCCACGTTCTTAACTCGGTACTTTGATGTTTATAAGCATGATTACAAAACTGTAAACCAAATGAGTGTCCTGTGTTTTAGCCTGGCCATACACGTACGTGTTCCGTATACGTTTTCCCAATTCCTGAATGCTTCAAATCTAAATAAAATGTCTAGATTACCGCACACGTTCGTTTTGTTTCCGTCATTACGAACGGTTAATATACTGACTACAAACATTCCGAATGAAAAAAACGTGTTCGGAAAACGTATACGGAACACGTACGTGTGCGGCCAGGCTTAGGATTCCGTACTTCACTAGGAAAAAAGGAACGCCACACGAGTTTCCTGTGTATTTAGAGAACTCGTTATGGCGTGCCTATAAAATTTAACTGTCTAGCTATCAAGGTTCAGCCTGGTGACAGACAGCCGGATAGTGGAGTTTTAGTAAAAAGGTCCCGTTTTACCCTTTGAGTACGAAACCTTATAAGGAACTCTTATAAATTCGGACGCCACGTTCCAAAATAAATTCTTAAAAATGTGAGAAATCCATGCGAATATATTAATTTAAATAAAAAAAAAACCGGGCAAGTGCGACACTCGCGCACGAAGGGTTCCGTACCACTATGACATTTGGATACGGAACCCTAAAATGATTTACATCCAATTTTTAAATTTGATCGGAAAATGTGAAATATTTAGCTTCGATCCTTACTCCCTTCATACGACCACACCACAAAAAAAAAAAAAAAAAAAAAAAAAAACTTTGGCACAAAGAAAATCTGAAACTTATAAGAAACTCTTTGGTAAGTGAAGGCAGACTGGTATATTTGACAGACAGGGCGGCCATTTTGAATTCCACGACCTACTCGATTTGCCTCTGACCAATCAGAAGCGACCTCAGATTGCAATACAATTCCCTTGTAGTTTTAGAAACACGTTTGTTGTATGGGAGCCCCTCTTAAATATTTGTTTTATTTTGTTGTAGCGGCAACCGAAATACATCTTCTGTGAAAATTTCAACCGTCTAGCTATTACGGTTCATGAGATACAGCCTGGTGACAGACAGACGGACAGACAGACAGCGAAGTCTCAGTAATAGGGTCCCGTTTTTACCCTTTGTGTACGGAACCCTAAAAAACCGTCGCCGCAGCGCTACTGGTTAAATGAATCTTTTAGTGAAGTTCTGGATCGCAGTATCGATATGATTCCGCTATTCGTACAGAGCGGCTGTCCCTGGGCTGGACGGCGCTGCTGGGCGCGCTGCTACTGCTGCTGCTGGCGGAGAGACAGGATCTAGAGCCGGTGCTGGCGCGGGTGGAATGGTCAACCTTGCTGTTCTTTGCCGCACTCTTTGTTCTGATGGAGGTATGTGGGTTTATACAATAGTCTCTCTCCCAAAGCGGTTATCTTCTGCTGGAAGACCTTGATTTTCACCTTTACAAATCTAGGTCAACCGGAAGTGCCCTAAGTATTATGGTGGTATATGTTTCGGATCAAAAAATGTTTATCAAAATCAAGTGAATTGCTCACTTTTAAAATTCAATCAAAAGAGTAGGCCCTTTACTACAAGGTACAGATTGAAGGCTCACCTGGAACCACCTTCTCATCACAAACTCTTCAATGGGTAACAGTAAAATTATCATACTTTTTTCATAGAAGACTACTATAATATAGGTTGTATTTAATTTTGCAGGCGTTATCGAAACTGGGTCTGATACAATGGATAGGTGACGTCACGGAGGGGCTTATTCTGAAAGTCGGAGAGGAGTCGAGGTTAGCTGTCGCCATCATGCTGGTTCTGTGGGTGAGTATAATATTATTTATTTACTAGCACTGCATGCGGTTTCACTCGCGTTATTCCCAATCCCAACCGCATTTCGTTAGTTGATACCTACGTGAGCGACGTCACAAAGAACACTCTCCATATGAAAGGTGACTACAATCAGCATTATTGATCATGTATTGAATCATTCCAGGTGTCCGGGCTAGCCTCTGCGTTTGTGGACAACATCCCTCTGACGACGATGATGGTCCGCGTGGTGGCTGCCCTGGCCTCGCCCGCCGGCCTCGGCCTGCCGCTGGCCCCTTTGGCCTGGGCGTTGAGCTTCGGCGCTTGTCTTGGCGGTAAATTACGTATTTCAATTTTATCCTGTTTTAAGGACCATACTCGAGCTCAGAATAAAAGACCCATGATTTTTTTTAGATAGTTTTATAAAAATAGTACTTGCAAGTCGTAAGACTTGTCGTCTTACGACTTGCAAGTACAAGTCAAGTCGTAAGTCACGAGGCTTGAATTTTGGATTTTTGTGGCATTTGGTGGTGTCCTTCGTAGTATCGCATTTCCGGCTGCGCTGTGCCATGAAGTGTAGGACTCTAGGCTAAGAATGTCCGGTCGACAAGGATTTATCACAAGGTCACTCGGTAGGCATATGGATGTATGCCGGGAAGTGAGTGCTGCAAAACAGCTCCGGTACCACCTGGAGATGAGGCAGACGGCTTCCCAGCGGCCTCAGTGGGCGTTGTCGTTAGCTCCTTACTAAGGTGAGAGTGGTGAGCGGCTTTATTGCTCCAATACCTGTCACAGGTAGTGTCACTTGGGCACGAGGCAGCTCTCCTTTATAGATAACCTAACACACTAGCGTTTGGGGACACGATCTATCTATAACTGATCCTGGGCAGTTACTCCTGGGAGTGGTCTGATGGTACAGCGGACCCCTCCTGGATGCCTCAAGGTTGGCTGTTGTTGGAAACGCTATAACATAATATATTATTAGACCAGTTGTTTCAGGGTTATTCATTTCTCTTTTTTTATTCAGGTAACGGCACACTGATCGGCGCCAGCGCCAACGTGGTATGCGCCGGAGTGGCCGAACAACACGGCTACAGGTTCACATTCCTGCAGTTCCTCAAGATTGGCTTCCCCATCATGTTGGGGAATCTCGTCACGGCGTCTGTGTACTTGTTGGTCTGTCATTGTCTCTTTCAATGGCATTAAACAATGGAGTTTTCTCTTTGGCAGTGGCCAGATAGGTACTAATGGGGCTGTTGAGCTTTCGCCTCAGCTATTAATGAGACTAAATCTCGAGGATTCTTCAGGATTACAGGGAAATAATTCGAAGGCTTTTTTGGTTACAATCGTCCATGTATATTTTTCTCAAGTAAAAAAAAAGGAATGAATGTGTTGTTTGACAGTGACAGCTAAATCAACTTTTTCTCAAAATTTACTAAAAGGCCAATGTCAAACATATTCGACATTCGGATATTTAACATCCTCCACACCGAAAAATAGAAATTTTATTTTAAATACAAAAATAGAAAAGCAAGGTTAGAAATATAGTTACTTATCCGAACATCTGAACTTACAATAAGCAGTTCTCAAACAAAATTAAAGATTATAGTATTCTACAATCCCGACAGATGGCGCCTTCGGTCCATCTATCAAGATTCATAGATTTCTCATTGAATTTATACAATACAATGAATGATATTATGTAATGTTTTACAAGTTACAATATTTCAATGAAAAAAAACAAAGAATATACCTATATAATCATTGTTATACACAGTAGTACCTACATACTCGATTTATTAGCTAATTAATGAACCTAAAATTACACAATTAGCAAACTGATTCATTAAATTATACCTATTAGGTTTTATTTAGGTAAAGTACAGGTCAGAAACTATGTTAAAGTAAGTATTTATTAGTTAATTAAGGTTAAAGTTAAGGTTTCAAACCGAAATGACAGACCACACAATATTATAAAATTTAAATAAGGACTTTGAGTGGGTATGCTCTAGCAGCTGAGATAGGTAGGTAAATTATCTGAAATTAGAAAAATTAGTCACACAAATACAATTTATATGTTAAATCTACTTGGCATTTTTATTACCCTTCCCGATTTCGTAGTTTTCACAGCATTCTCCCTATGGGTCGTCACAGTTTCAGTAGACTCTGTAGTAGATTCCTTGTTCGCGACAGTACTGCTAGGGTTTATAATTATGCGAAACCTTTTACCTAAATTAGTCTCGTTTTCCTCAGCTCCTGACACCTGTCTCCCTTCCACCTCTGAAGAAGAAAGTTCTAATTTATATAGACGTTGAAAAGGTCGTGTTTTGTAGCCTGTTGAGGTTTTCACCTTTGCTGTTCTCTCCACGCCATCTTTACCTGTAAAAATTTCTGTTACTAATCCTAGTGGCCATTTTACCCTTTTTTCTTCTGACTCTACTAGTACTATTTCACCTACTTTAATACTTCCACCTTTCTCTTTTCCTCTCTGCACTAAATTACTGAGATATTCGTTCTTAAAGCGTTGACGAAGGTCTTCTCTTAGCTTCTGTAGATATCTTAACCTTCTGTTAATACTCCCAGCGTCTAATAAATCAATATCAGTTACCTGAGAGTTTGGTAATGTTTGTAGGAAGGATGAAGGTTTCAATGGCTCCAATGAATCGACTCCGTCACCGTCGACGTATGTTAGCGGCCTGTCGTTAATAACAGCTTCGCAATCGCAGAGTAGTGTTTCCATCTCTTCGTACGAAATTGAGGACATACCTAAAACACGTCTTAAAATATCTTTTACAATTTTTATTAGGCGCTCGAAGAAACCGCCCCACCATGCTGCTGTGGGTGCATTCAATCTCCATTTTATTCGCATTATTGTTGACTGGCGCTGTACCTCGTCCCAATCGACGCTGGACAGTAGATTCTTAGTCCCTGTGAAATTTGTTCCATTATCTGAAATCATTAAATTAACGCGTCCTCGTCGAGCTATGAATCTGCGAAATGTCCTAATAAATGCTTCAGTAGATAGTGATAGTGTTAATTCTAAATGTACCGCACGATATACGGCGCACGTGTAGATCACAATCCAGCATTTTTCTCCACCTCGCAAATATATTGGTCCAGCTAGATCTACTCCGCTTGTCTCAAACACAGCATTTGATTGGACTCTTTCAATAGGTAGTGGAGCTGTTGATACTTGAGTTGGTTTGGCTCGGTGTCTCTTGCATATTAAACATTTATCTATGATAGATTTTACCAGTCTTCTGATGCCAATAATCCAGAATCGTTTTCGTAAGTCTGCAATCATTATGTTAGTACCACCATGCAAAAGTTGTTCATGCCGCTGTTGTACCATTTTTCGAACAACGATGTGTGATGCTGGTAGGACCACAGGTGTTTTCACAGTCTCATTTTCACAGCAGGTATTCATACATGCAGTCTTTTTTAGTTCCTTATTGACTTCTTTTTCATCAACTACTAGCGACGATCTCGGCCATTGGTCGGGCTGTAGAAGTAGAAACGGCGGGCCTTCCCACCATCTGGCTTCCATCATTTGCCGAGGGTTGCAGCCTCTAGAAGCTAAGTCCGCCCAGTTGTCTGTCCCTGGGATGTGATACCAATTATTTATATTAGTATTTTGACGAATCTCTTTCACACGATTTCCCACATAGGTGTTCCAAGCGAGCTCACGCTTAATCCAGCATAACGTGATGCCAGAGTCCGTGTAGCAGAATTCTTCGCACGGTGTTTGTAATTTCTTTCTAACCATACTTATCAACCTTGAGCCAATCAATGCGGCTAATAACTCGAGGCGCGGTATAGTTACTCTTTCTGGTGGTGATACTCTGGACTTGGCAGATATTAATCGTACAGAAACATTACCTTGGCTATCTTCAGCTCTTAGAAATACGCAGGCGGCATACCCGTGCTTGCTCGCGTCGCAAAATAGGTGCAGGCTGATGGTGCAGTCTTGTAGTGCCTCCTTCGATAGTCGCCTTGGTATTCTGCAATTTTCCAATATATTTATGTTATCATACCAGTCACAAAATTGAGATTCTATGTCTGTGGGTAAGTTTTCATCCCATGTTATTTTCCTATTCCACATCTCTTGTAATAATAATCTTGGGAGTAGTGTCACAGGGCTTAATATTCCCACAGGATCAAAGATTTTTTGAGTTAAAGACAAGACAGTTCTCTTGTTCATTTTTCCTAACTGAGATGGATGTGGCAATGTATCTAAATTACACAAAAGTTCGTCGGTAACTGTATCCCACAACAATCCCAATACTGAGATCACGGTCTTCTCCGTGTCATTTATTTTTAATGGGGATGTTACCCATTGCCTTAAATCAAATTGGGCATCTTGCATTATGCTCTTAGACTCTTCAATAAATTTCAAAGCAGTTTCCTCAGAATCTAAGCTCGTTATTAAATTATCAACATAGAATGAACTAGCTAAAATATTGGCAGTATTTTTTCTCTCACCTTCTATATGTTCCAAGTGGTGTTGTATGGTCGCAGACAGCAAAAAAGGACTCGACGTTAGTCCGAAGACAACTCGACAATGTCTGTACTCTTTGAAATCGCGTCGCGCCGGATCGCTCCACCAGAAAAATCGTAAGTAGTCTCTATCATCTGGACTAACAGAAATCGCCAAAAATGCTCTTGCAATGTCGGCTGTGATGCCTATATAACCCTTTCGAAAACTAATCAATAAGTCAGGTATCTTGTCAGTGAAATTCAAACCCTTTTCTAAACATGCATTTAATGACTTACTATTTTTATCTTTTGCAGATGCATCATACACCGGACGCAGCTTAGTAGTAAGACTTGTTTCTTTGTATACGGCTCGATGAGGTAAGTAATGGACTTCGTTTTTGTTGGTATCCAATGTAGGTACAGGTTCTATGATGCCGGCCTCCTCCCATTCCTTTAAAATATTGTTATAGTCATTTAACTTACCGCATGTAATTAATTTGTTGGTTGCAGATTGCAGTCGTCGGACAGCAAGCTCACGGTTGTGCAGCAGCTCATCATGACCTATCTTCCAGGGGAGTCTGACTTCATACCTGCCCTCCTCGTTAACTTTGACAGTTTGTTTGAAGCTCATCAGTACTTCTTCTTCTCTCTGTTGCTTTGACTGGAGTTGTGCTGGATCTTGAATACCCAATACTTCTAAATTCCAAAAATTATGTAAATTCTGTGTACAAAATAAAGATGTTACAGTATTAGTGTTTATTAATGCATCTTGTGTTTTACCTTGTAAAGTCCATCCGAGGTTAGTCTTGAGTGCAGTTAGTCCCGACTCAAGCTGTATAATTGTACCAGTAAAGAGAAGACCCGAGTAGTCAGCCCCTATCAAGAGACCTATTTCTAAAGTTTCACTGTCTGTCAATTCGATTTGGTTTGTACTTAACATCTTAGAGAGAGACTTACTATTCATATTTACTCTAGGTACATTATTGCAAATAGTATTCTGACCTAATACGGACATGTTAATTTGGAATGATTTATCTAAATGTTGAACTGTTACAATGTAATTATTATAAGACTTTAAAGATACCGTATTTCCTCCAAATAGAGAGTGACTTAATTTTTCACTGCCAGCCGGTGTCACACCTAATTTCTTCATAATGTCTTCGTTTATATAGGAACGTTGTGACCCACTGTCAAACAAAGCTCTGGTTTTCATGTTGCGACCACCATGGACAATCTTCACAATCGCAGTTTGAAGCAGCGTAGTCTGTGTGCCATGTGTTTGAGATGTGTAGGTTTGTACGGCAGACTGAGGCTTCTCTTGTGAACTGGGTCTTGAGCCACTGGTGCAGAGTACTGGTGAATGACGCTGTGCACATATATAACATTTTATGTAACTTCTGCATACCTTAGCATGGTGTCCAATCTTTAGGCATAAAGCACACGCTCTTTTCTGTTTTAAATGTTCTCGCCTTTCTTGGATAGTCATTTTTGAAATCTTGTAGCATTCAGTGCTAGCATGAGGTTTCTCGCACCATATGCATTTCAACTCGTATTGTTTTTCTTTCTTGACATGTGCAGTGAGGCAGGCTGCGGCTGGTTCGGTGCTCGGCTTACCTATCTTGAAATCATTCGCAAGAGAGATTCTTTGGTTTCCTTCAACTTCCTTCTTTAAAAACTCTAGTAGTGTGCTTAGTTCATCTCTGGTGTCGGCTGGTTTTGCTCGTTCCCATACTTTTAAGGTCTCTGTGGGTAAAGCAGATTCCACCATTGGTAACAAAAACGCAGAATATTTCTCTTTGGTAACCTTTAAAACCTCTAGGGCACGCAGATGGCTACTTATGTTATCGTACAATGTTGTCAAGTCTGAATTGTCTCGCTTGTTTAATATAAGTAAAAGCAACTCACGTACATAGATTTGTATAAGTAGGTCTTCCCGTGCATATCTCGCTTTAAGTTCTGTTAGGCACATCTTGTAGCTGTCCAAAGCCAAAGGAAAACTGTCTACAAATATCTTGACCTCTGAATTGGGTTCCATTGATTGCGATAAGTATTGGAGTTTGTCTGTTTCTTCGATGGTGCTATCAGAGTCTACCTTCTTGAATTGCCCCCAAAAGGAAAGCCAGTTTTTAATGTTTCCATCAAACTTCTTTATTTCAAGTGTAGGCAGCTTGAATCTCGTATTATTATTCGTACTTGATTCGCGACGAGAAGAAAGTGAAACATATGTAGTCTCTAATAAAGCCCACCTTGCCTCGTATTTGTGAACTTCTTGCATTTCTTTTTCCAAGGATTCCTCATCCCAATTTTCTTGAGCTAATAGTGCGGCTTTGATCTGTTTGTCCAAAGTGGTCAATTGCTTCTTGGTTTCTTTGAGCACTTTGTAGCACGCGACTACTTCATCTTTTTTGTTTGTGTCTGTTTGGTATATTTTTAGTATTTCTTCAAACAAATTCGCGGACTTGGTAAAATGCCTCCTGGTCACTGTGCGTACCTTATTATCAGTCTCCATTTTTTCTGCTGATGACAAAACCAATAAATATGCAGGGTCGCCAGTTGTTGAGCTTTCGCCTCAGCTATTAATGAGACTAAATCTCGAGGATTCTTCAGGATTACAGGGAAATAATTCGAAGGCTTTTTTGGTTACAATCGTCCATGTATATTTTTCTCAAGGTAAAAAAGAAAAAAGAATGTGTTGTTTGACAGTGACAGCTAAATCAACTTTTTCTCAAAATTTACTAAAAGGCCAATGTCAAACATATTCGACATTCGGATATTTAACAGGGGCAATAATTGGTTTTCCAGTATTAGATGGTTAGCCACTGGCCAAGTGGCCTACATTGGTGGCAACTGGGAATTTCCTTTTTAATTATGTGACTTGAGAATAAAATAAGTATGTGGTCTGAACCACAACCAACCACGGCATGGCCATCTCGCTGGCCCATCGTGTAGAGGGGCTATTAAGCAAAGGCTGGCTATTAGGCTGGCCAGCGAACCGCGCGCGTCTCAGTTCCCACTTGCATTCCATTCTCATCGCGCGTGGATTTATTTGCTAATTAAGTATCTATTTTTAGGAACCCATTTTTGTTCCCACCAAATTATCGGGGGTAGGTACCTACCCCCTTGTGATTTATTGAGATTTATAATTAATGGTGATATCGTAGCAAATGTGTTTTACAGTGTTAATAATAATAATAAATATGTTTTATATTATGATTATGAATAAATAAATGTAAAGAAATTTGTAATTAATTTATATTGTTTTATAATTAAGTACTTCATTATTTTTTAATAAAAATATTAGTGCGATTGCTACAGATGCTTTTTTTATTCCTGTTTTACCCGAGGTGTCTCCGACCGAGATAATTATCAGGTCATAATATAATTATCGGTCAGGCTATATAACGTGCTCCGAGGGGGGTATTAAGCCGAAAGGGGGTTGTTCAAGACGTCTGGAAATTTGACCTTCGAAAATTTTAAAATTAAAACACCATGATACTTTTTCCAAAGTCGGACCGCAACCTGGACCATGCCTATGGAATAATTCATACAAATGAGAATCTGTCATTGGCAGTAAGCTTTGTGTAAATGTATCAGTTAGTTTTTAAGTGCTGTTGATTCTGTAATAAAAACGAAATAAAACAATTATTTAAAAGGGGCTGCCATACAACAAACGTGTTTCAAAAATATTTCCAAAGTCACTACCGACCGAAACTAGTGTTTGGGGACACGATCTGTCTATAACTGATCCTTGCCCCTCCGGGGTGGTCTGACGGTACAGCGGACCCCTCTCTTCATACCCTTGCTGGTCATAGCTGGGGACGCTATAACGTATACATATGCATAGGTTAGAGAAATGGGTTTCCAGACCGGACGACACCGGTGAATAGGCGCCTGCAAAGGGTGCTAGGGCCTCCCAGGTTTGGCAACAAACCCGATCGTGCTACCGCGGCTCCCATCAGTCTTGGTTCCATTAAATCAAAGTGGGCGGCAAACGTTCACTTGCTGTCCAAACGTCCATTCACATTCAAATAAAACGGAAAACATTATTCAATGAAAAAAATGTTTTTCCGTTTTATTTGATTTCGAATGAATATTTTGGAAAACCTTGCGGTGGGGACCCTTTAAAACTAAAATCTTAATCCGAATAATATCGATATTAAGCTGGAAAACTAAATTTTTCATAATTTATTTTGGGATTAAGTTTGTATGGAAATGGTAACAGTCGCCGCGTTCTGAAGAGTCTTTTGAACAGGGATTCGGACACCGCCCACCATGATGTAGAAACCAGTGGGAGATCAGGGAGTACTTACGATAACCATTTTTAACCTCTAAAGAATACTAGGTTGATTGTCTATTGACAAAAAGCTGTGAACGTTGTATTCTGTTGTATATTTAGTATCAGCATTAGACCCGTGCGAAGCCGGGCGGGTCACTAGTTATATACCTTCATATATTTCGGTAACAATGATTTTTGCTCACAAATAAAAAATCTGTTTTGTGTTAATCATACTAATATTTATTATATAAATTTCATCCTTTTTTATGTACATTTTCATACCTTTCACTGTCAAATACATTTTCGTAATTATTGTCCAAATCATGAAAATGTTGTATTTCAACATAATTTTCATTTTTGCTCTTCATAAATACATCGGGTTTTGTTTTTAAATCTAAATTAGCATATTTATCATTTATTCCTTCGTCGATTTGAGTTTTTAGGTCGTTTTTATCATTTACGCTTTCAGTATTTTTAGGTTTTACGCTTGAATTAGCGTAATTCTTAATTTCGCCTGTAGGTTTTATGTCCAAAATATCGTTTTTATCATTTACGCCTACACCTACTATCTCTGCGTAAGGGAATTCTTCAACAGCTACTATTTCAGCATAAGGACCTTCTTCTTCTTCAAATTTTACTGCAAACGGTTCAGCATAATTTATTTCAGCGTATTCGTTTTCGTTATTGTATCCTACTTCATGTTTTTCTTTAGGTTTTAAGTTATGTTCTTCTTTTGTATTAAGATTTTGAGGTTGAAATTTTACTTGCTTTGGTATTGGCTTGGCGCACATAATATCATCAATGGTGTCAATGTTAAGTCTTGAAGTGCTGGTATGTTGGTGACTATCAGTCCACTGGCTCGGTATAGGCATGCGTCCTTCGTTGTGATGTGGGAGATTTTCGTAATATGAATTTTCGAGTAACTAAAACGAAATAATAAAATTTCAATCTATATCTATAAAATGCCTGAGTCCTGAGTGACTGACAGACTGATCAACGCACAGCCTATACCGCTGAGAGTAGGGAATTGAACATGACCATCATAATACATGACTTGTATTATGATGACTAGATCATAATACATGACTTGTATTCTTCGTCTTTGTATTCTTAAATTCAACGCTCGAGGATGGAACTCAGAAAATCATTTACGAATCACGAAAGATTCTCCTAAAGCAATTAAAATCAAATCACGAGACGTGTATAGTCTTAAAACAAATAAAAATAAAAATCTTCTTAGGACATTTAATATCACAAAACGCCATCAAGTCTCAAACTAAGTAGGCTTGTATTATGGTGATCAGATAACGGATTGACTAATAAGTAAATTGATAAATACCTGCAATATTTTCTGTTTCTTGTTGTAAAGTCTCCTGATTGTCCAAATAGCGAGTGATATTACAATGATCGCGACAACAGCGAGTATTGATATTATCAACGCATGATTGGAGTCCGAGTCTGAAAGTCAAGAAGTCAAGACATCTATTGCTAAGTTATATACACAAGGATCTTATTGTAGGTTATTTAAGTAACTTAACTTGCCCATTACAGGTGTCCGTCAGCTTGGCCGGACCATGCAGCAGGTTCACACCAAACTACCCGCATTATTTAGTACCTATTTGGTACCTTTGTTCATATATTTAGTACCAACGTGGTTTCGAAAATATTAACGATACAAAGTGGCCGGCCATTCTGACGTCAGGTTGGCCGGACCAGCTTCGATATCGGTACCTACCTAAAGCAGTTCTAGGCAGCTCTAATAAAAAGTTTTTACAAAATTAACATATTTATTAAATAGCGCCTGCTAAAAATGTATGAACAAATAAGTAAATCCTTGTTAATGTTTACGCTTGCTAATAGATTTTCATCAGGCATTGCCAATACATCGAAGCTGGTCGAATCTGACGTCAGAATGGCCGGCCACTTTGTATCGTTTATATTTTCGAAACCACGTTGGTATTAAATATATGCCCGCGGGACCGGGACTTGAGCGGGTGAAACCAGCGGCGCTATATATATATATACTATATATATACAATATAGTAAAATGTTTACTTGTGGTCTTGATTTCTTCATCTTCGGGTGGCTTCGTGGAGGCGGTCTCTGTAACAAATAAAATATATAATCTTAAAAAGGTAAAAATAATAAGCCAAAAATAAATTTCATGTCTCTAAGTAGGTATGTGGTAGGTACCTTACGTTCCCGCGTCGGGGGACGCGGAAACGTTAGATACTATAAGCACGGGTCGGTTACCATCAACTTCTGTGACACATTCCCGCGTCCCCCGACGCGGGACCGTAAGGTACCTACCACATATAGACACTACCACCAAGAGACATGAAATTTATTTTTGGCTTATTATTTTTACCTTTTTAAAGTTTAGTTTTATTTTAACTTTGAAGATTTTATAAGTCGGGGGTTTTTTAATTTTTAATTTTATTTTTTTATTTCACCCTTTTTAATTGTAAGGTCGATTTTGATTAAACATGCATTAAATGGCGGGAATTAAATGATTTGAATCCTAATGAATTGAACCCGCGACATACTGCATTCCAGTCGGGCCTTCATCCGACGCGCCACAGAACGCAACTAAAACGCAAGTTTTACTTGCTCGATGACGATGATGATGATGACATGACAACTTTAAAATATGTATCCTTGTATACAGTACTTAAACGGGCCATCGCTTAGAGTAAAGGCTACCTAGTCGTTCTCCATACAAACGCAGTCCACTGTTTCTTCGCTGGTGTTATGGCATAAACATATTTTGCTCTAATATCTTTATCCAGGTAGGAATTAGTCGATTAAATTTTATGGAGAAGAGAGTAGGTCCTATATATTTCTATAACAAAAATTGATTCAAAAACAGGTCACTGGCTTAGGCGTGAAAACGTAACAGACAGACAGTGTTTCTTTCGCATTTGTAATATTACGTTACATACATCCTGCTCTGCAAAATTCCACACTTAAACAGACCAACCGGGTAGTACTGATGCTACCAGGTGTATCCGTACTTCGATGGGCGATAGTTTAAGCGTGGAATTATGCACAGCGATAGGTAGGTGTTCGAACAACGCGGGCCTAGTCGCGGGACCAACAAGTAGTTGCCACTCTCAAAAGGTTACCCATTTTTTTCACTGAAAACAGTGAATAAATAGACACAATATTCAGGTCGAATTGAGAACGTTCCCTTTTTTTGAAGTCGGTTAAAAAGGCCTTTTAATCATTATTTTGGTGTTTGTATTTAGAACGCACCAATATATTCGACCTCTTCCTCAGTGCGTGTAAAACCTCCTTGTGTAAAAAATACTCGGTACAAACTCCTTGCGCCAAGAATACTCGACATACAAACTCTTTGTGAAAATAACCTCTCGAGATTTGATCGGTCGATATTTGCGACAAGGAGTTTAGCATTAGAATAAAAACTGTTTTGTATTTATTACTGCCATTACGGAAAAAAATATTTAGAGATGATCAAGAAAAATGTAAAATATAATAAAATATGGTCATGGCCTTGAATAAGGTACGGATTTACATTGAAGGCCATGAATCACTCGCGTGGCTCAGGATAACACTTCATGAATCACTTCCTACGGTCGTGATTCAGTCGTTAGAATCCTTCAGTTGCTCGTGATTCATCTATGGCCCTCGCTTTAAATCCGTTCTTTATTCATTAATTGCATAATGTAATTGTAAATATAACTCTAATTTCATTGTTTTCATAAATACCTTCAGCAGCCATCCTTTTTAACCCCCGACGGAAAAATAGGGGTGTTATAAGTTTGACGTGTCTGTCTCTCTCTGTGTGTGTGTGTGTGTGTGTGTATCTGTCTGTGGCATCGTAGCTCACGAACGGATGAACCGATTTCAATGTAGTTTTTTTTAGTTGATAGGTGACTTTTGCGCGAGTGTTCTTAGCTATGTTTTCATAAATACCTTCAGCAGCCATCCTTTTTAACACCAGAAACGTGTTCCAATCACCACTCCTACATCCAATCCTCGTTTCGTCACACGTTGTATCCTTCAACACGAACGATCGCCTCTTTTTGTTTCTCACATTTCGAAAGACTTCGGAGGAGACTTTGGAAGCTGAAATATGTAAAAAGATAAATATTGCAGGCCCAAACTAAGCTACTAGGCTTGTATTATGGTGATCAGACTTCGGACAGATAGCGGATAGAATACTTATATATAACTAAAACAAAATACTTTTTGCGCGTCAGAAACTCCCGCATCAGGGGCAGCCTTCATGTCCGAGATATTGCAGACATACTGCAACGGTGTTTACGGTGTTACGGCCACGTTCTCCGAAAACCGGCTAGTTACGTGGGAAACAAATGTCTTGCCATGGCGCCTCCGCCCGGCCGCGGCAGATTGGCAAGACCCAAGAAGTGCTGGCTTGACGTTGTAAGATCGGATATGCGTGCAAATGGCCTCACTACACGGGATGCCGAAGATTGTGCGAAGTGGAGACGTAAAAGTAGGAAAGCAGACCCCGGGCTCTCGAGAGAGATGCAACCGGGAATAACGCTCGGATGATGATGACTTTTTAGGGTTCCGTCCGTACCCAAAGGATAAAAACGGGACTCTATTGCTGAAGCTCCACTGTCGTCTGTCCGTCTGTCACTAGGCTGTATCTCATGAACCGTGATAGCTAGACAGTTAAAATAATTTTAACAGATTATATATTTCTGTAGCCGCTATAACAACTGATACTAAAAAAAATTGAAAAAATTAGGGTGTGAGCTCGCTTAAATTAATACCTCAATGACTTACTATTATACAACCAGTAAACCAATCGACCACTAGGCGAGTAGCAGTTCAGAATTATTTTATCGTTTTGATAATATTCATAATATATCACCTCAACAGTCTCTGATTTTTTATATTTTTTCAAAACTTTCGACCAAGACAGGCCAGTTATTTTAGGATCTGGAACAGAATTTTACGTAATTATTTCCTTGAAGTTATTTTTTTTTCGGTTTAAATCGCGTGGTGTTTATTTTACCAAAGTGCACAATTTTTTTTTTAATTTTTGTATGTAGCTCAAGTCTATTTTATTTAGAAAATTTATTTTCAAGGAAAAATAGCATTCAAAAATTTTCATTTGCGGCGAGGCTTGAACTCGCGTCTTTGGGTCAGTCAGTACCCCATAGTGCACTTTAAACTACCACTAAAATCATTATAATTTGAACCATAAATTTAATCATTGAGGAGTTTTCTGATGAGAAGGTGGTTTCAGATGCTCCATTCATCGATAACTATTCTTAATGGTCTTATTCTACTAGTGGAAATCGAAACCGACCAATTTACTGCACTCTCGAGGTGTAATTTTGTTCTCCTCATCAACCTGTAAAGTGTCACCTTTCAAACAAAAAAGAATTATCCAAATCGTTCTGCCTAGACCGATTTGGATAAATCTTCGAATAATCGGGGAACATACAATATCCCGATGAATTAAAATAAATTAATAAATTCTGTGTACAACACACAGCGCCATCTAGCCCCGTGGTAAGCGACTAAGCTTGTGTTACGGTGACTAGACAACGGAATTGAGAACCTCCTTCTTTTTTGGAAGTCGGTTAAAACCTAGAACTCACCAAAATTGTTTTTCCCGTCATCGTACTGTCGAAGAGATAGACTAATGGTTATAATAGGTTTTAACTCTATGAGTTTTTTGATGGGGGATTGTTTATAAAACACTTGGCAAAATATTTGTTTGTTATATCTTGATCCGATATTTTCAAGACTATTCAATTCTATATTTTTCAGTTTAAATTCTGAAAATTGTTTGGTTAACGGCAAAACTGGAAAAATAATGTTTTAGTTAGTACATGGTACAGGACACAGGCCCTGGAGCCCAGGTCTACAAGAATTTCGGTACGACCCTGGAGCCCTGGTTGCTTGGAAGAGAGCGCTATTAGCGATAAGGCCATCCATTGTACCTTTCTTATAATAAGCTGTAAAGTTTTTGGTTTTGTAATGTGTTTTGTAAATTTTTGGTGTAATATAGTTTTTATCTAGCCTGGATCCGACTGTACCCTGTAGCCTGGATCTAAAATAATTTGGCTACGGTGTCCCCTGCCCGCCTACTCTGTAACCTGGATCTAAAAGGATATGGCTCCGTGTCTTCTGCATGTCGGAGCCGGAATCGTGTCCATAGAAGTAGGGAACAATATACCTACCATTTAGGCTATTTTCGTATAGTTCATCTTTTTGTTTTATACAATATGTACAATTCATGTCTCCATAGTAGTTGTTATCGGCTACAACAGCGACAGTGGCTATTTCTTCTTTGTAATATTCGTATACGAACGTCAAACGAGCCTCCTCTCTTTTTAAGGTCACTGGTTTTAGTGATAGCTCGTTTATTCTGAACCTGGGATAATCTAAAATTAAGATTTCATACAAAATGTGGTCAACTAGCTGCGTCACCCAGGTTTTAGTTTAGTCGCAATCAACAGCTGGAGTTCTGGATTTTTTACACATAGGCTAATATTGGGTGTCTTTTCAAATCTCTAGCTGGATAAAAATATCTAAAAATATTTTACAAGGAGAAATGCAATCAAAATATCTCACATAAGAGGATTCGAACCTGTGCCCTTCTCTTGCCGATCGAGTGTGCTAGCCACTGTGCCACACGGGAACTCACGTAACATGGTCAATTAACGATTACGCTTTCTCTCTCTTTGTTTACTGACTAAAGAAATCGAATTTACGAATCTTAGTAATAAATATTATTTATTGAAACCAAAACTTATAAAACATAATTGATTTCAAAAACTAAATTAAAACTAAAACTGATTAAAATAAAACTAACTAAAAACTTAACAAAAACTAAATCAGCTAAATTCTTGGTGAAGGCAATCTTAGTCATGAACGTTTTATGATATTTTTTCTCACCAAGAATTAATGTCGCATTTCTTCTAGAGAGATTGAGTCGTAAGGCTCTCTCAGGGGCTACGTGTGATGTACTCAACTTGCAGCTAAAGTATGAAACATTATGGTGTAGTTCATTTAACTTTATGTACATCGTGGCCGTATCAGTTGCCACAGGAACTACTGTATATTTGTGTTCTCCTAGAACAAAATTATTTATGTATACTTAATTATAAGGTTAGTTAAAAATGATTTTATTATTTTCAATTCAACATCGCGAAAACAGAAAATTATCTAGATTCTAGGTTGTAGTTTTTAAGAGAACTAAGTAATTCACCGGCGAGTCAAAGGGAGCGACTTTATATAGTGAGGCTAAAAAGAAAGCATTTTCACCAAAGGGTTAAAAGAAGAAAGAATAAAGTTAACCTCTCTTTCTTAACATCAACGTAGTCGATTCTAGATTTTTTAATATTCTGATTTTTCTTCTTGAACTAATGAAAAATTAGAAAATGCTAAAAATTATAACGTAGATGCATGTTCATGGCTAACATCGGTTTTATGGCATAAACATTTATCCTCTAATGTATTTATCCAGGGATGAAACAGAAGACTACGTTTGTAAAGTTTGTATGGAGAAAAGAGTAGGTCGACTTTCCTCTTAACATCATCCATTTCCGGTGATATTTTTTTGTGTAATTACTGCATTGCGAACAAACCTTTAAAGCGTTTCGTATGCAACTAGAAATCATTATAGTTTTTCAATTAAGATAAAAATTATATTAAAAAAACACACAAAAAAAGGAAAATGTTTATGCCCATTTTTTTAGTGAAAATAAAATTAAAATTAATTAAGACAACGCGATTAAAAGCGAAAAAATGTTTAATGTTAAATCTTAAATCTCGAAAACAAAAGAAAAATTTAATTGAATTATACACAAAAAATACTTCTCAAAAATGAGTTTATAGCATTCCTACTCTAAAAAGCTTATTTTATTTACAGAATTAGTGAAAAAAAGCCTTCTAAGCACTATTGTAGTGTTTGCATTTTAGAACACTCCAATATATTCGACCTCCATCTCAATGCTTTTAGTACCTCCTTGCGCAATAAATACTCGATACAAACTCCTTGCGCAAAGAATACTCGATACAAACTCCTTGCTCAAAGAATACTCGACATACAATTAAACTCTTTTCTTTTCTCGTAGTAATGCATGGCATAAAATAGCAACTCTTGAATAAAGTACGGATTTACATTAAGGGCCACGAATCACTCGCGTCTCGCTACTTGAATCACTCCCTACGGTCGTGATTCAGTCGTTAGAATGTTTCAATTGCTCGTGATTAATCTAATTCATTTATTTATTTAAATCCTCACTAATTGCATAATATAGGTTTTTTACTTTTTTACCTACTGTTTTTTTTTAATTATTGCTTTGTTTTTTTTTAAAGTGTGATGTGTATGAAAAGGTGGTGGTGGTATACCACGTTCTACGACTAAATAAATAATGAAAATGGCTTACCTTCAATACCGTTATAGAAGTACAAGGTAACAGCAGATCCTTTTGAAGATTGACACGAAAATTTGGCCATTACGTCGTCAACATACTCATAAGTCTCGACCGTATTGTAGCCGTGCGTAGAATTGGTTTTTGTGTTACCATTTACCTTCATTATAATTATATCAGGCCGTAAAGATGGAATTGAAGCTGCATCTAGTCTAGACAAGTCTAAAATGAAAAAAAAAAAAAACTAGTCAAGTGCGAGAAAAAAGCAAGAATTTGTGGCGGACGCCCACAGAACCAAATAGATGGCGTAACTAATACAATCCTGAATCGCACTACTAACATTCTTTCCGAGATAAGCACCGGGCAAAACCACGAAACTAACCAAACAAAAAACATTTGTTTGTTTGAACGCGCTAATCTCAGGAACCGCTGATCCGATTTGAAAAAATCTTTCAGTGTTGGATAGTCCATTTATTGAGGAAGGCGGGTGAAACCGCGGGACGCGGGAAATAAAGGGAAAGGTCTAAAAAATAATAAATAGGTACTATGTACTGAGATTTATGGTCCCTATTAGGTGTCTTGGCAGACAGACGAACAAAGTGATTTTATAAGGGTTTCTCTTTTTACCATTTGAGGTACGAAACCCTAAAAAAACTTGTGGAAATAATATAGTCTAATAAATAATCACGGCGAGGCTTGAACTCCACCGGTCTAAGCCGTAGCACCAAGCGGACTGCATATACAAGTAGGACGTGTTCCGATACATAGACCGGTGCAGCCACTAATATACTGGTCGGTTCTTATTCCACTGCCGTCTTCCTTCTACTAAATGAGTTTGTAACATATTAGTCCGTAATATTATCACTTACCATCAGGTGAGTTATTGGTTAATGCTCATCTATCGTTTAAAAAAAAAACAAAATAACCTACCAAACAATGAGTACCCGAGTAATGCAGGAATTCTTGCATTTATAATATGCAATATTAAAATAAATACAATATTAAGTGACACCATCTTACAACTCCCTTTTCCGTCCATCTGTATATATCTATAGGTTTGTGGTTTCGTTGTTTGTATGTACAGGATGTTCCCTATAATTGTAATTGTTTACGGACTCGTTTTCCGCAAATAGACCTCCTCAGATTAGGTCGTTTGGGTATGGTATAAATTTTGCTTTTATACTTGGTTTTCTAAATTGTGGACACATCTTTCAGAAGAAAAAATGTCGAATCAAAATTAAAAAGAACGTACCTACCTACTAAATTAGGTTTTTTTTTTAATTAGTGGGAGGCTTTTACGTCACCAAAAAGTTACGTCCTAGTCTCATCCCCGCCAATGCAGAACATTATAAAAGAACATGCGCGGCCGTCTTCTCTACCTTTGCGCAGGCACTGCACATCGTTTTCGATCAAGCTTTTGAAGTGCAATTTCTTGCAAAATTTCTAACAAATTGCTGAACCGTTTTAAAACAACCTCGACGACCTCTGTGGCGCGTCGTGCGAAAGCGCGACTACAATGCAGAAGGTTGCGGGTTCAATTAACGCCGGGTGCAAATATTTATGCTTAAAAAAATATATTTGTGTCTGGTCTGGGTGTTCCTTTATGTATTATATGTATGTATTTACAAAAGAAAAATAAATATAAGTATTATATCCGTTTTCTAGTCACCATAACACAAGCTTAGTCGCTTACGACGGGGCTAAATGGCGCTGTGTGTTGTTCAGATTATTTATTTTATTTATTTTTATTTACAACAGACAGAGCTGATACAGAGTTGAAACATTTTACAAACTAAAATTCTATTTTATTCCGGGATCCGGGTCTTAATGGCGTATAATTATTTATTTTCTTACCTCGACGTTTCAATCATGTTACAAAATGATGTAAACTATTGTAACTTCGCAAATAAGTATATTAGGTCAGCGACCGTTTAAGTATTATAGGTGTTTCGGAGGTACGCTCACTTCGCTCACCAAAGCGCTGCGTTTAATAATATTCTAACATAACCTATCTAGTCAGAATGCTCCATATAATTTTATTTTGAAATCAGTTTATTACAAGCCTTCTCATTTTTCTAGTGGCTGAGTTATAAAATCAGAGGTGGGTTTCCGTAGCCAAGACAACAGACAACAGCGGCTTGCTTTTAATTCATCATAAAAATTGTCTATGCGTTAATCTTAAGCACGTATATATACCTACAAACAATATCATAAAATGAACAGCCCTGTATAATAAATAATATATAATATATTTTATTATTATTTCCTCAACAAATATAACGTCTTCACAACAATTTGCTACTTTCCTCATTACGTAGGTACTTTGGTAGATATCAGATGCGCCAAAACGCAATTTGTGACTAAAAAATGTCAAACTAAGAAGTGTTTTTGAAAAGTAGTTACTAAAATTGATCTTGGCGATGAAGCTTGAAGTTTGGCCAAAGGAACTAATATTTTAGAAACTAATTCCTTGGATTTCAAATTGTATGTGAGCTAATTAAAATCGTTTCGATGAGTAGATACTCTAAAGACTGCATAATCGATAAAGCTGATATTTTATGGGTTCTAAAACAACGATTAAAAGATAATAAGTAGCTCTTACAAAAAGTGTAAAAGAATAGTAGTTTATGCAAATTATTAGTGAATAGAGGACGGATTTAAAGCGAAGGCAATAGATGAATCAAGAGCGAAGTGAAGGATTCTAGCGACTGAATCACGACCGCGGGAGTGATTTATGATGATTCAAGTGTTAGAATCCTAAACGACGCGAGTGATTCATGGCCACAGACTTGAATAATTCATGGCCCTTAATGTAAATCCGTACTTTATTCAAGAGTTGCTTACCGTACTTTATACCATGACTACGAGGAAAATATAAGAGTTTGTATGTCGAGTATACTTTGCACAAGGAGTTTGTATCGAGTAGGTATTCTTAGCGCAAGGAGTTTGTATCGAGTATTTTTTGCGCAAGGAGGTTGTATAAGCATTGAGATAGAGGTAGAATATATTGGTGTGTTCTAAATGGAAACTTCAAAACAATTAGTTTTTAGGGTTCCGTACCTTAAGGTAAAAACGGGACCCTATTACTGAGACTTCGCTGTCTGTCTGTCTGTCTGTCTGTCCGTCCGTCCGTCCGTCCGTCCGTCCGGCCGTCCGTCCGTCTGCAAAAACAAAATAAAACAATTATTTAAAAGGGGCTCCCATACAACAAACGTGTTTCAAAAATAACAAGGAGTTTAGTTCAATGTGAGGTCGCTTCTGATTGGTCAGGACAAATCGAGTTGGTCATGGAATTCAAAATGGCTGCCCTATCTGTCAAATATACCAGTCTGCCTTACTTACCAAAGAGTTTCTTATAAGTTTCAGATTTTCTTTGTGCCAAGGTTTTTTTTTTTTATTGAGTGATTCGGTCGTTTGATGGGAGTAGAATCGAAGATAAATATTTCATATTTTCCTATAAAATTAAAAAATTGGTTGTTGTAAACCATTTTAGGGTTCCGTATCCAATTGTGATAGTGGTACGGAACCCTTTGTGCGCGAGTGTCGCACTTGCCCCGTTTTTTTTTACTATTCCCACTCTAAAAAGCTTATTTTATTCAATGAAAACAGTGAATAAAAAGGTCTTTTTTTAGGGTTCCGTACCTAAAGGTAAAAACGGGACCCTATTACTGACACTTCGCTGTCTGTCCGTCCGTCTGTCCGTCTGTCCGTCTGTCACCAGGCTGTATCTCATGAACCGTAATAGCTAGACGGTTGAAATTTTCACAGAAGATGTATTTCGGTTGCCGCTACAACAACAAATACTAAAAACAAATTAAAACAAATATTTAAGAGGGGCTCTCATACAACAAACGTGTTTCAAAAACATCGAATCGAGTAGGTCATGAAATTCAAAATGGCTGGCCCTATCTGTCAAATATACCAGTCTGCCACTGCCTTCACTTACCAAAGAGTTTCTTAATTATTAGTTTAAGATTGTCTTTGTGCCAAACTTTTTTTTTTTTCGTTTTTTTTTTCGTGGTGTGGTCGTATGATGGAAGTAAGAATCGAAGCTAAATATGTCACATTTACCTATCAAATTTTAATATTGGAAAACGATTTTTTTACTCATTGTTTTGATGTTTCCATCTACCTAGTTTTGTTTTAACTTGATGCATTCAATCAATTCAATCAATAGTAAGGTAAAAATAACTAGGTAATTAAAAGGTAAAAATATAGGCAGGTACTTAGAAGCCAACTTATATTTATTTTATAATTAAAGCAGCTTCCCGCGGTTTCACCCGCATAAGTCCCGATCCCGTGGGAATATCGGGATCAAAAGTAGCCTATAGCCTTCCTCAATAAATGGACTATCCAACCCCGAAATAATTTTTAAAATCGGACCAGTGGTTCCTGAGATTAGCGCGTTCAAACAAACAAAAAAACAAACTCTTCCGCTTTATAATAGTATAATAGATTTTTACATTCTAAGTTTAACAGAGTAAACTGGGTTATTTTATATACACCTACCTACCTACTTAATATTATTTATGTACATTTTCATATCTCTCACTATCAAATAAATTGTCGTAATTATTGTCCAAATCATTAAAATGTTGTATTTCAACATAATTTTCATTTTTGCTCTTTATAAATACATCGGGATTTGTTTTTAAGTCTAAATTAGCATATTTATCATTTATTCCTTCGTCGATTTGAGTTTTTAAGTCGATTTTATCATTTACGCCTTCGGTAGTTTTAGGTTTTACGCTTGAATTAGCGTAATTCTTAATTTGGCCTGTAGGTTTTACGTCCAAAATATCGTTTTTATCATTTACGCCTACACCTACTATCTCTGCGTAAGGGAATTCTTCAACAGCTACTATTTCAGCATAAGGACCTTCTTCTTCTTCAAAATTTACTGCAAACGGTTCCGCATAATTTATTTCAGCGTATTCGTTTTCGTTATTGTATCCTAATTCATGTTTTTCTTTAGGTTTTAAGTTATTTTCTTTTTTTCTATTAAGATTTTGCGGTTGAAATTTTACATGCTTATTTCTGAGGTACTTCGGTATTGGCTTGGCGTACATAATATCATCAATGGTGTCAATGTTAAGTCTTGAAGTGCTGGTATGTTGGTGACTATCAGTCCACTGGCTCGGTATAGGCATGCGTCCTTCATTGTGATATGGGAGATTTACGTAATATGAATTTTCGATTATCTAAAATGATATAAAAATAATTATTTATGCAAGGCTGGAAAGGTGGTTTTTGCTGCGAATACTTTATTATAAAGCCTGAGCGTGGCGAGGATTTCAAAGGTGCGAAATGCAAAATAACTTTGCTGCCGATTTGTGCATTCCTGTATCAAACGGTAGGGTTTTTAAGTAGGTGAAAAACGGGGGGCGCTACTAAATGATTTATTCTCAAAGTGGGCAGTAGACAAAATAAGTGTGGGAACCCCTGGTATAAATAGTAAAATAGATAGATATAGATTAGAATTAGTATAGATTTTTCCGTTAGAAAACTCAATTCGGCATTATGTACCGCTCGCACTAACTATGCAGGTATTTGAATAATATCTTTAAAATAAAAATCTTAATCAGACATTTAACGATGCCATAAAGTCCCAAACTAAGCTAAACTAGGCTTGTACTATGGTAACGCATAAAAACTAAGTAAATAGATAAATACCTGATCTAATTTCTGTTTCTTCTTATAAAGTTTTCTGATTGTCCACATGGCGAGAGATATTACAATGATTGCGACAACAGCGAGTATTGATATTATTAACGCATGATTGAAGTCCGACTCTGAAATAAGAAAGGTCTGTATTAGGTCGTGGGATGATTTGTTACACAGATTTTTCACGAAAATCCTTGGAATTTCGCCAAAATGCGGCTAATTAGACCGCTAGACCGATAAATTGATAATGGATTAGATATGATTTTATTTAATTCAGACGATTTGTTATCATTAGAGATGGGCCGACTAGGGGTTCTGCCGACTAGCAGACTAGCCGACTAGTCGGTTCCAAAATTGCCGACTAGTCGGCCGACTAGTCGGCAATGCAGATCATTATAATTCCCAGATATTTGGGTTAATCATGACCACTCGGCGAGTGTTGGTATTTTTGGATAAATTTGCACTTCGATAGCTGTAACGAAACTTCCAAAAAATCTATATCTTCTTATATACAAAAATTAAACGTTTTCCGTTGTCACGACATCACGCGTGAACGGCTGGACCGATTTCGATAATTCTTTTTTTGTTGTGTTTGCTATTGTCAGGAGAAGGTTCTTATGAAAGAAAAAATGCTAAACCGATTTTGATGAATTTTATTTTTTTATACTAAACGACAGGACAACGTCTGTCGGGTCAACTATGTTGAAATAAAAATAAAAGTTGAAAAAAAATATTCATGGAGCTGAGGCATAGTTATGCCATTTTAGATGTTTGATGTTAAGATGCTGTATGTAGGCTATAACGTGTTTTGTATACATTTTTCTGACTATCCACCTTCTTACTGTACTATTAATTCAATTAAATATTAGTTTTATTGCATAATTGTTAGTGTAATTGCCGACTAGTCGGCACCTGCCGACTATAGTTATCATACTTAGTTACATTTTCCGGGGTCTTAAAATCGCGTATTATTATTATTTTTTACCTCATGGCGCCAGTGGTAAAAATAAATCGTGCTAACGTTGCGTTCACGGATTTTGCATGGTTCAGGGTTCATTGAGTGTTGTGGAGCAGTGGAGGTTGTCTTCAAGTCACGAGTGAATATAGAAGAGGCTAGGGAACCGATTGCGATAAAACTTATTTATTTATTCATTTAATAATTCAGTACACAAGAAACACAATAATAAAAGACATAATATAAATGAATACTAAGGTAAATCTAACCCTATATACAGAGTTCTCTGCCGATATACCTCAGGTGAAAGGAAATAACAATAAAGGAAGGTAATAAAGTGTACAGAGACAAAAGAGAAAATAAAAAGAAACTTCGTATGCAAGAGATCTGGCTTTATACATTATGTTACTTTTTTTCCCGATATTCCCGCGGGTGAAACCACGGGCTATAAAATATAATATTTTTTTTACCTGTCTTGATTTCTTTATCTTCGGGTGGCTTCGTAGAGGCAGTCCCTGTAATTTAGAAAAATATAAAATAAATAAATATTGCACGACGTTACACACAGCACAATCTAGCCCCAAACTAAGCACTAGGTGCGTACTATGGGTACTAGACAACGGATATCTATACTTACTACTTACTAATAATCTATCTATCTTATCTATATAATATTATAACCATCAAAAACATGCTTGTAAAAAAAGCAAGTCTCACAGCTCAGTTGTTCTACCGTAAAAAGTTGTGAGATCCATGTATGTTATTCCAAGTCGGGGACATTCTGTCTTAAGTTATTATTACGTAATTAGCTAATCTAACAACATCTTATAGAGGCCATAATAGCAATATTTAAAAAAAGTTATGTTTCAAATAAATTGATTAACTTGGCAATCGCACTAAACAGTCTAATTTATTCTATACATATAATAAAATCGTAACTCAGCGGTGTCTGTTTTTGGAAGATTAAAAAAAAATATAAATTGTATGTGTATCTATTAACGCAGTAGAACCCATTTTTCTGTTTTTCTGGTTGTCTGTTTGTCTGTTTGTCTGTTTGTCTGTTTATCTGTTTGTCTGTTTGTCTGTTTGTCTGTTTGTGTGTGCCTTTGTGCCCGCTAATCTCAGAAACGGCTTATCCGATTTTAACCAAATTTGGTATGCAGATAGCTTTATACCCCGATTAACATATAGGCTACTTTTTATCCGGCTATTTAATCCGGTTATCCGGATAAAGTGTTATTTCTACTTTTACCTAATTAATTTGAATGTTGTATTGAAGAAGTATGTTGTGTTGAATTAACACATGATAAACCGGATATCCGGTAGGTAATTAAAAAGCCGGATATCCGGCACGTAATTAAAAAAGCCGGATATCTGGTAATTCCTAAAATACCGTATAACTATGTCTCTCCATATATTCGGATCTTTCGGACATACGGAAATTTATAATGGTTGTTTTTAACCGACTTTTAAAAAGAGGATCATCTCAATTCGACCCGCATATTGTTTGTATGGGGATATGTTCACGCCGGACTCCAGCATATGAATATTCTTTTTAGATTTGGAAAGTGAGAGTCTCGAATTGGTCCCACAAATTGTTGGTGAAGATCTGATGAGAACCTTTGGAATGATGAGCAGAATAGCATCCCACAATGCAGTAAATTACTAATTTTTGGACTTCCATCAATATAATCAGCTTATAAAGAACTCGGTACGAATTGATGGACCACCTGAAACTACTTTCTCATCAGAAAACTCCTCAATGATTAAAGTTACGGTTACAATTTTGATATTTTTAGTGGCAGTAGAAAATGCACGAAAAAGGGAAAAAAATCGGGTCGTTTAACTGGGTAGATGCAGATTGCATGTAGTTTACGAGGCACGATGGCAGCTGCGGCAGAGTGTGGATTCCGAGTCGAGGGTACCGCGTTCGAGTCCCGATCCCGGGCACGACGTTACGTTTTACCCTCCAGATGTCCCGTAAGCCCGGGGGGGGGGGGGGGGTTTGGGAGCCATGAGACGGGCAGAGATGAGGCTTGGAAAGGCCGCCGTTGTCGGGGTTGACGGATGTAGTCCATGAGGAATTCCCACTGGCCTCTACACTTGAGAAGGGAGGGACGCCGTTGGGGTTTAGTTGACAAACTGTGGTAGGGAGCCCAACAAACCGGGTTATTTGTCGAGAGTGGCCTGACGGTACATAAGGGGCATCACCCAAGTAAAAAAAATATTGCATTTAGTTAAGCTGCCCGACTTCAGATTACATAACAAATAAGTCGGTTGCTTTGTACAGCTTTTTATTATTATTTTATCCTTTTTTTCGAAGTCGAGTTTCAACTTTTATAGATTTTCGACACTTCTTCTTATAATAATGTGAATAAGCATGGAACAAGTTACATAGCGATGTGCAAAAATCACACTTATACAAACTCTGCCATGATTCTCTTTTGCTCAGTACTTTCCTGGTCTTTCGTTTAAGTGTAGACCTTTGCACAGCAATGGGTAGATGTTCGAAAAACGCTGACGAAGTCGCGGGCACAGCTAGTAAATAATATGTATTTACTTGTGAGATAAATTGTGTAGGTATTCATGCGATTGCCAAGTTAATCAATTTATTGCCAAGTTAACCGATTTTTTTTCGTTTTATAATTTTCCCTTAATGTATACACTACACACTAATTGTATTCTGAATTAGAAGCTTCTATGTCTGCTAGAAGTGCCTTTTGAATTTTGATGATCGGTCAGTCAGTGAGTGACAAAATTAACAAAATGAAGAAACTTTGACTAGTTATAATTTTTAAACTACTGATTGAAATTGAATGAAAATTGAAATATACCGTCTTTATACAATGCCTGCTTGGTTACAGAATATTCAGGTTTCTAGTTTTATTCACAACGAAGTTATAGGAGGTCGAAAATGGTCTGAGTTGCTTCGAGAAAAGAATGGTACGGCCGTGCCGCTTTGTTGCTCGACTTGGCGGGGGCACTGCCGTGCCCCCAGATATTATAAAGAGGTAACGTTGGTAACATGTATGTATGTATGTATAAAAAATAGCGTGCGCAGCAAAAACTGTTGATATTAGAACAAAATAATGTACTACAGGTTTGTAGTTCTTATAAATATCTACCAAAAAGTCCGCGATGTAACATATCCAATTATTATAGTTAACTCACAATAACAGCTTTTGTCTTGCTTTTGTGTTAAAAATTGAATTACAATGTAGGTAGGAACAAAGGTTGGTTATATTCTTACAATAGTATAAAAAATAGCGTGCGCAGCAAAAACTGTTGATATTAGAACAAAATAATGTACTACAGGTTTGTAGTTCTTATAAATATCTACCAAAAAGTCCGCGATGTAACATATCCAATTATTATAGTTAACTCACAATAACAGCTTTTGTCTTGCTTTTGTGTTAAAAATTGAATTACAATGTAGGTAGGAACAAAGGTTGGTTATATTCTTACAATAGTATAAACCCTTATCCAAATAATTTATTTTATAATTAGAACTTTAGTAAGTAAATTCCTTTTTAGGGTTCCGTACCCAAAGGGTAAAAACGGGACCCTATTACTGAGACTTCGCTGTCTGTCCGTCCGTCTGTCCGTCTGTTTAATTCATTCGAATCGGATATTTGGTTTAGAAGTTATCACAAGTTTAAAAACTACCTACGGAATCCTTAATTCCGAATTCGAGTGACTACCCTATTTTTAAGGGATCGAGACTAACGCGGGTGAAACCGCGGGGCGCAGCTAGTACTACATATTGCAAATTTCTGTATTTCGATGGGCGACCGTTTAAGTGTGGATTTTTGCACAGCGGTAGGTAGGTGTTCGAACAACGCGGACGTGGTCGCAGGCACATACATATTTTATGTTTTTTTTTGTTGTAAATTACACAAGTGTTAAATTTGTCAGGTCGCCCTAAGGCCTCTAACTTGACCTAACGACTGCTATCAGAGATAACAACCGGGACCAACTGCTTAACGTGCCTTCCGAAACACCGAGGAGCTTGAGAAAATGATTTTTTGCCACACAAATTATCGGTTACCCATCCAAGTAATGACCGCGCAAAGCGTTGCTTAACCCGCAACAACCAGTAATCTCACCGTTTTCCCACACCATCCGCTTTAATACTAGATAAGTGCTCCAATCACCACTTCTACATGCAATCCTCGTTTCGTTACACGTTGTATCCTTCAACACGAAGGAACGACTGATTTTGTTTGCATTTTGCGAGACTTCGGAGGAGATCACTTGGTTTTCTGAAATATGTAAAAAGATAAATATGCACGCCCCAAACTAGGCCACTAGCCTTGTATTATGGTGATCAGACTTAATAATAAAAAAACGGGGCAAGTGCGACACTCGCGCACAAAGGGTTCCGTACCACTATCACAATTGGATACGGAACCCTAAAATGGTTTACAACAACCAATTTTTCAATTTTATAGGAAAATATGAAATATTTATCTTCGATTCTTACTCCCATCAAAAGACCGAATCACTCAAAAAAAAAAAAACCTTGGCACAAAGAAAATCTGAAACATAAAAGCAACTAGAAAATTTATTTTCAAGGAAAAATAGCATACAAAAATTTTCACTTGCGGCGAGGCTTGAACTCGCGTCTTTGGGTCAGTACCCCAACGTCGTACTAAACTCCTTGTTATTTTTGAAACACGTTTGTTGTATGGGAGCCCCTTTTAAATAATTGTTTTATTTCGTTTTGATTTTGATGCAAAGGTTGGCCATAGCCATCCAGCGGGGTAATGCCGTTAGTGTGATGGGCTCTTTTGCATCGGGGACGATCCGGGGCGGGTTGTTCGACTAGCGTCTATTAGATGTTGTATTTAGTTTTTATTTAGTAAAAAAAAAGGGAAAATAAAGATATTCATAATAAAAGATAAATAAATACATTCTGTGAACATCACACAGCGCCATCTGGCCCCGTGGTAAGCTACTAAGCTTGTGTTACGGTGACTAGACAACGGATATAATACGCATATTTACTTTTCTTTTGTAAATACAATACATATTTTACACAGAGGGACACCCAGATCAGAAACAAAATATTATTTTTTAGGCATAAATCCCTTTCGGGACTCGAACCCGCAACGTTCTGCGCCGCAGTCGGGTATTCACCCAACGCGCGACAGAGGTCAAACATGGGGGAGCTCATTTAAGTTTCTCACAAATGTAACGATAAATAGAATTATATAGTAACATGGTTATGCACTACACGTTTTACAGGTATACAGGATCGGAGTTAGGAATGAGGCGATGTGGGCGACTCGGAGCGCCCAAGGCACGTTTTAATAATGATTTTTGGCGTTTTTATTTAGTAAGTCGTTTCATGGACATCGACGGGCAATTATGTAGAAGAAAAAAAAAGGTTTTTTTTTTTAAATAATTTATTACGTTGAACACAAATGGTAATCTACATTGTAAAGTAAAGTAAACACTGTCAAAAAGTTATCAGATGCCATGTACCTAAAGCCAAGCTTATAACTCTACACGCTCCAACTCCACAAGCACCTTACTTCACAAACTCAACATCTTAGCCAAATATATGGCTGGCCGTTTCGCTACCATGCATGGGTTTTCTGTTAAACATTTGTTCTTGCGGTAATGAAACGGCCAAGCCCATATATTTTGGCTAAGATGTTGAGTTTGTGAAGTAAGGTGCTTGTGGAGTTGGGGCGTGTAGAGTTATAAGCTTGGCTTTAGGTACATGACATCTGATAACTTTTTAACAGTGCCCATCATATGATCTCGCTCTCGTCTTGGCTACATTTTACATGAAAATGTTTTTGAGGGGATTTCATCTCTTTTTGTAGTTTGCCTAATTACCTATTACAATTTTTTTCCCATCAAAGAAACTTTCAGCTTCATAATATTAGTGGGTAAAGTAGATGAATTCACATCAGTATTTTTTTTCTTTTTTTTCATTTACAATAGGTCGTTTATTAACGACACACGTCACGCCGTAGGTACGGCGTTAAGGCCCATGTTTCCAATGTTTACCACTTGTTTGGCCAACACTGGCGGATAGCGAAACAACTTTTAAATATATTCTTGTTGTCCATCACTGTACGACAGCGGTAAACCTTTCTAATTATCAATCAATTTTCATACCTCTAGCACCTCTTATACACTCTTATTAGGTGTTGTGGGGGCGCTTAATTACATCCCCTAATTTAAAGGGTAGAGGGTGAATTACTAAAAATCCTGATTTTCTGTATTTTATTATTTATAATTATTATTTATATTTATAATAAGAAGTTGTACTACCTCTAGCATCAAAATTTGCGAAAGTCTCATACAAATAGCCATCCCTTAATTTTAGGAGTTGGGGGGGTGAAAGTTTCAACTTTTAGAATTTTTAGTTGTTTGTGTACTAATACCAACCTACATACCAAATTTTAGCTTTCTAGGACTTCGGGAAGTACCATTTGAATTTTGATGATCATCAGTGAGTGAGTGAGTGAGTGAGTGAATGAGTCAGTGACGAAATCGTTGGGTTTTAGACATCTATAAAATCTAAACTATAGGAGCTATGTAACTGAAACTATGTATTTTTATTAAGTTTCCTATTGACATTATACCCCGTGAATTACATTCATCTGGTATATTCCAAACCCAAGTTATCAGGGTTCAAAATACCGACGAAACCTTTCGAGAAAAGGTAGGTAGTGCCCGTACGCTTCGCTGGCTCGTCTTGGCGGGGGCACTACCGTGCCCCCAGATATTTATTGTTTCACTGTGATAAAGTTTCTAATAAATAATTTAGTCGGTAAATAATGTTAAGCTGGTCTAATTCTTAAATGAAGGAAGGAAGAATAGGCCAAGCAGCAGGGAAATCACATTACAAAAGGTGGTGTAACAAATTTTATGATTTTATGTTATTTAGCTAAGTTAGCTTCATATAAATTCAATTTCTTGACCTTGAGGCAAGAGGGGTATGTCCGATATTTTGAGTTTAATATGCTTTTTGCACATAGTGTCTCGATAATAAGTCGTATGACAAAAGTGTCTAAGAACAGTATGTAGAAGTCAAAAACTCTTACATTCTGTCCATACATGTCAATTCTATAAGTCTTACAGGTAAAAAGTTACAATCAAAAGAAGAAAAATGTTAAATGCGCCATTTAGGACACCGTGTCGTACTACTAGTGCCATCTTGTAGGCGGCCACCACAAATAATTTGTTGTTGCTTATTTTGGAAACGATTAAAAAATAATTGTCGTAGAAATCTATACTGATTTTATATAATGTTGTTTTTTCTTTTTTTGATTGTAACTTTTTACCTGTAAGACTTACAGAATTGACATGTATGGACAGAATGTAAGAGTTTTTGACTTCTACATACTGTTCTTAGACACTTTTGTCATATCACTTACTATCGAGGCACTATGTGCAAAAAACGAAATATTAGCAAAATATCGGACATACCCCGTCGTGCCCCAAGGTCAAGAAATTGAATTTATGTCAAGCTAACTTAGCTAAATAACATAAAATCATAAAATTTGTTACACCACCTTTTGCAAGGCTACGTAAGAGGTGATTTCCCTGCTGCTTGGCCTAGAACGAGAAAACTAAACAATGATTCCCTCGACTTGACATATATTATGACGACTTGATTGTTGTCCGTAAATTATTTTAAATATTATATATAACATACTTGACACTGGCTACTTTCCATACGGCCATAATCAGTTCACAGCCGATAAGAAATTAAAAAGTGACATAAAGTAATGAATTAATTTTACAGGCGCTGCGGCAGGCCATATTAATTAACTATCAGATATTTAGTTTAAGGTTAAACTCATAATATTTATTTCAATTCAGTCTCTAATTGAAGTCAAAATGTTTTTTTTTAGGAAAATAAATACCGGTCAAGTGCGAGTTGAACTCACCGAGCGAGGGTTCCGTACCTATAGCAATTATACGGCCCCATGCCACTTAAGTTAGTCTCAAAATTGTATGGATGCCCACACAACTCAAAAACTAGCTTAATTGGCGCCTACTGTGTAAGAATGGGAACGGCAAAACATACATAATTGTATGTTTTTAGTATTTTTTGTTATAGCGACAACAGACATAACCTCGTCTATGAACATTTCAACCGTCTAGCTATCACGGTTCACGAGGATTGATGGCAGACAGACGAACTGTGGAGTCTTTGTAAAATGGTCCCGTTTTTACCCATTAGGTAAGGAACCCTAAAAAAAAAGAATTTTCAGATCTAGTTTTAGAAACCGGTTTCAGTTCTAGTTTTAAAACACTGGATTAGGTTTAAGGCCGTAGGTATTAGCTTGCCTAGACCTCGGCCTCGGTCTAACATTCGTCTGCGACACACAAGGCTACACGTGTTTGAATAAGTATTTTGTAAGATTCCCGCGGTTTCACCCGCGTAAGTCCCGATCCCGTGGGAATATCGGGATCAAAAGCCTATGTTACTCAGGGTGAATGTAGCTTTCTAATGGTGAAAGAATTTTTGAAATCGGTCCAGTAGTTTCGGAGATTACCCCCAATATACATACATACATACATGTTACCAACGTTACCTCTTTATAATATTAGTATCTAATAGATTGAAAAAGATCGTGCGGGTAAAGAACGCTTGGCGCGGTCATTATTTAAATAGGTGACCTATAATTTATGTGGTAAAAAATAACTTCTCCGCTCCTCCGTACTTCGGAAGGCACGTTAAGCAGTTAGTCCCGATTGTTATCTCTGATAGCAGTCGTTATGTTAAGTTAGAGGCCCTAGGACGACCTGACAACTCTAACGCCTAGTGAGACACACCACTATACGAAAAGAAGAATATTTACAAAAGAATGTGAGTTCACACACCAGCATAGCATTGAATTTGACCAAGCAAATTCTTTTAGACACACTACTACAGAGTGCAGACGGTGATTTGTTTTTTTTAGGGTTCCGTACCCAAAGGGTAAAAACCTTACCCTATTACTGAGACTTCGCTGTCTGTCCGTCTGTCACCAGGCTGTATCTCATGAACCGTAATAGCTAGACGGTTGAAATTTTCACAGAAGATGTATTTCGGTTGCCGCTACAACAAAAAAAAACCCGGCAAGTGCGAAACTCACGCACGAAGGGTTCCGTACCACTATCACAATTGGGTACCGAACCCTAAAATCGTTTACCAATTTTAAAATTTGATAGGAAAATGTGACATATTTAGCTTCGATTCTTACTTCCATCATATAACCACACCACTAAAAAAAAAGAAAAAAAAAACTTTGGCACAAAGACAATCTGAAACTTATAATTAAGAAACTCTTTGGTAAGTGAAGGCAGACTGGTATATTTGACAGATAGGGCAGCCATTTTGAATTTCATGACCTACCCGATTCGATGTTTTTGAAACACGTTTGTTGTATGGGAGCCCCCCTTACATATTTGTTTTAATTTGTTTTTAGTATTTGTTGTTGTAACGGCAACCGAAATACATCTTCTGTGAAAATTTCAACCGTCTAGCTATTACGGTTCATGAGATACAGCCTGGTGACAGACAGACAGACAGCGAAGTCTCAGTAATAGGGTAAGGTTTTTACCCTTTGGGTACGGAACCCTAAAAACTAAAAACAAATTAAAACAAATATTTAAGAGGGGCTCCCATACAACAAACGTGTTTCAAAAACATCGAATCAAGTAGGTCATGAAATTCAAAATGGCTGCCCTATTTGTCAAATATACCAGTCCTTCACTTACCAAAGAGTTTCTTAATTATAAGTTTCAGATTGTCTTTGTGCCAAAGTTTTTTTTTTCATTTTTTTTTAGTGGTGTGGTCGTATGATGGAAGTAAGAATCGAAGCTAAATATGTCACATTTTCCGATCAAATTTTAAAATTGGTAAACGATTTTTGGGGTTCGGTACCCAATTGTGATAGTGGTACGGAACCCTTCGTGCGCGAGTTTCGCACTTGGCCGGCCATTTGGTAAGTAGCCAGTGTCAAGTATTATAATATTTGCAAGTTATTTGCAGACAAAACAGTCAAGTCGTCGTATGTATGTATACAGGGTGTCCCACGGCGATGCCACACGGAGGGAAAGTACCTTAAATATTACAGATAGGATATTTTACTGAAAGAAGACATCGTTTTATTTTTAATAATAAGTAGAACTGCATTCACAGATTTTTTAAAAATCGCCTACCTCAACCGGGAATCGAACCCTCCAAATGTGATAGAAAAATTCCATGTCTATACTAATATTATAAAGAGGTAACGTTGGTAACATGTATGTATGTATATTGGGGGTAATCTCCGACACTACTGGACCGATTTCAAAAATTCTTTCACCATTAGAAATATTTTATAATAGCGTTTGAAAGGGCTGCTCATAAGCATTATTTTTTCCTAAATAACCTAGCATCTGAAATGAAAGGAAGATGATGAAATTTGACATTTTATTTAAAAAAAGAAATATATCATTCATGTGGAGTGGTTTGTAAATACTTTGAAATGATAATGTTAATTGTTGGAAGCATGGCGTAGGGAGGAAGCATGGCGTAGGGAAGTCAGAGGAAATTTCCCTGAACAACATTTTAAATGAACAGAACAGCGCTTATTAGAGTGGTCACGTACCGATTTACTCCGACAAAAATATTTCTAAAAGTGTAAAAAATCTATAAATTGGTGCTTAAAATTTATACTATTATAAAGAACTCGATGCATTTAACACAGTGACATACAGTTTTAACATAAACGATGATAAAACAGTGTTAAAATCATAAAATCAACAAAACTATTCGTTACAATATTTAAATCGAAATGCATTAGATCATTAGATGATTCATAAACCGCGATCTCAGTGCAGTGCAGTTGTGTTGGGTCACTGACCGGGCTAGCAACGGCCTTGAGATCTGCATACGTTTTTTTTTTGCATTCGACAATAACACTTGACTATTTTCATCGATTCTCTTACCGTCATGGTAGCCTAGTGGTGGTAGCGGTCGCCTTCCAAGCTGGAGCCTGAAGTTCAAATCCTGGGACACGACAATCTTTTTGTTTTCTGTTTTTCTTTCTTTTATCTTCTACTTTATTAAAAAAAATAACTAATATGGATTTGAGACCTAGACGAGATAGGATTTTGCAAAAAACAACTTCTTGCGTAGATTTATCTCGAAGCTCTAATACAGATATAAGCTACGCTTCATTAAATAACACAGTTCAAAGTTTACCAGAGACATACGATTCGGACGAATTAATTCAATTAAAATTAAAACTTGAACAACTCACGCTGGAATTAGATGGTGCACATTTGGAAATAGAAAAGCTAAGCTCCGAAAATAATACGCTCCTTAAAGAATTATCGCAATGTCGAAAGACGATAGACAACTATAAAAAGATTAGTATACAAAGCGAAGTTACTCCAAATAAGAATAGCATTAAAAACATAACACTTCTTCGGCAGTCGGGTAAAAAGAAAGGTGGTAAAATAAGGCGTACGGAAGATATTAAACAGTTCCAGGACGATAATACAATAAGCTCTACGCCAAAGCGGGATATAATGACAGATAAAAACAGGGTAAACACCGAAGTAAGCCCAAGCAATAAGCAAGTAGAGAGTAAGGAAACGCAAACAGAAACGCCTCAACTGAAATATCGTGATGATGCAATTAAAAGATCTGGGGAGAAGATAGTTAAGAAAAATGAAGAACGAATTAGAAAAATATGCCTGATCAGTACTGATAATAAAAACAATATTACCGAAAATGCTTCTAAGATATGGAAAAATACGAAAATTATTCATTATTGTTATCCGTATGCGAATAACCTTATTTTATTTGACAACTTAGATGTTAAGCTTAAGAACTACACAAAAAATGATTACTGTTTGATTATTCTAGGACATAATGACTTCTACGTAACTAAAAATTACTGCGATATTGTTAAAACAATTAGGGAAAAACTGAGCAAAATTCAACATACTAATGTTATCATATGTTGTCCAAGCTTTAGATTGGGTGCAAATCTAACCCTATTTAACCATAGAATAGAAATATTCAATAATCTGTTATATTTGGACATTATGAGTTATGAATATGCGTTTTTATTTGACTCTAATAATAGTTTGACATATACATTTGAAATGTTCAAATATAATAGTTACATAAATGAAAAAGGTATTTTGACAATTTTGAATGGATTATTTTATTATATTAATGAATTGGACATTTTTTCTCATAATTTGAGGAGTAGTATTGCTAGTGACGCACTTGATGATTCTAGTCCATGTAAGGCACGTTCGTTTTTTCGTGTATAGACACATTTACGTATTACACCAAAACGTAGATGGACTCGTAAATAAGGCAGAGGCTGTATCAATTGCCATTGACTTTCTTGAAAGCGCAGGTAAGCCATTAGACGTCTTGTGCTTTACGGAACACAATATGTTGAAAAGTGATGGTAAAGAGCTGTTTGTTGTGAACTACCGTCTAGTGTCACTTTATTCTCGAGGAACTCGTAGTGGCGGTACATGCATACTGGTTCATAATAACCATTCCTCAAAAGACTTACAGTCAATAAACAATTACTGCGTTCCTGATATTCTAGAGTGTTGTGGCGTGGAAATAGTGGAACACGACTTAGTGATTATTTGCGTTTATAGACCACCGAGATACAGTATTGCACACTATATTCAATTCTTTGCTTCCTTTACCAATGTGCTTAAAGAAGTATGTTGCAAAGGTAAGAAAGTCATAATTTGCGGTGACTTTAACATTGATTTGTTAACATCCGATCAACAGGTAGATAGACTTTATGATTTAGTGAACAGCTTTGGTTTAAAAATAGCTTTAAAAGAGCCTACAAGGAGGATAAGTGGTACATGTATAGATAACTTTATGTATAGTGTTAGGGGCTGTAGTTGTGAGGTTATTGAGCTAGCTTTGTCAGATCACTGTTCGCAGGTGTTAAAATGCCCAGTTAATAAAAGTTGTTCCTTAAGATACTGGCACATAGAACAGAAGGATTACAGTGACATAAATATAGATAAATTTCGAAATCATCTGATGTCACTCAGTTTCACTGACATTTATGACAATAGCAACCCTGTATCTGCATTTAATGACTTTTATGACATGTTTCTATTGATTTATAAACTCTGCTTCCCCATTCGTAAGATAAAAATAACATGTCAAAAAAAACCAAAGTGGATAACAAGAGGGATCAAGCTTTGTTCGAAACGAAAACGGGATATGCTATGGAAGTTTCGAGAAAATCGCACCGACTTTAATAAGTCTTTGCTTAGAACATATTCGCAGCGCCTTAAAAAAATTGTTAAACTAACGCAAAAATCACAAAATGATTATCTTATTAAGACGGCGACTAATAAGTCAAAAGCTACTTGGTCCGTTATTAACAGTAATCGAAGGAATCTACCAAAAGAGGGTATACAGCGAATAAAACTTGGTAGCACGGTAGTTGAAGATCCCACAGAGATTGCACAGATGTTTAATAATTTTTATATTGACCAAACTAAACTTAATATTAATAATAATTTGACTACCCAAATATTGACATATAATTCAATTCCTTTAAATTCTATGTTTATGACAGCTAGTACTCCAATTGACATTCACAGAATAATTATGACATTAAAAAACACTAATAGTACCGGTTATGATGGAATTTGTACAAGGGTACTGAAACGAGTCTCTGACATAATTTCGCCAGTTTTGAGCCACATTATAAATCTATGTTTAATGAATGGTGTATTTCCTGACAGATTGAAAGTTACTATTGTTCAACCACTATTTAAAAAAGATGACCCAGAAGACGTTAGTTGTTATAGACCCATAGCTCTCATACCAATCTTCTCAAAAATATTTGAAAAATTTATATACGAAAAATTAAATAACTATTTGGAAACAAAGGGATTATTGTGTGATGAACAATTTGGATTCAGGAAGCATAAATCAATTAATCTTGCAATTTTTACGCTTCTTAAAACAGTCATGGCTAAACTAGATACGAAAGATAAAGTTTGTGCATTATTTATGGACTTAACGAAAGCCTTTGATTTTGTAAACCACGACAAATTATTAAATAAACTATATAACCTTGGAGTTAGAGGCCACACGCTTAAATTAATAAAATCTTACCTAACTGATAGAAAGCAAGCCACTATGATTAAAAGAATCTGTCCAACTCTAAAAAAAGAGGTGTCTTATTGCTCAGATTATCGCACAGTTTTGTGCGGCGTTCCGCAGGGAAGTGTGCTGGGTCCACTTCTTTTTACCATCTATATAAATGACTTGCCAAAAGCTATTAATCAGCAAATTGTTTTATTTGCAGATGATAGCACAATTATCTTTTCCGAAAAAAACACCTTAACATTAGAGCAAATAATTTCTAAGGTACTACCCGACATTATTTGCTGGTTGGAGGCCCATGACCTTGTCGTTAACTTGGGTAAGACTTATTTGATGGCATTTGCAAATAGGTGTGCTCATGCTGAAACAGTACATGCTATACATAAAAACCACGAAATTGCTAACATAGAGAATACAAAGTTTTTAGGATTACGTGTGGACTCAAAACTTGACTGGAGGTCTCACATCGATGACCTGTGCTCCAGACTCAATCAGTCATCCTACGCCTTATACATGCTGGCCAAGGTTGCAAATCGTTCAACTGTCCTTACTTCATACTTTGGCAATATTGAATCTGTCCTACGATATGGCATCATATTCTGGGGGAATTCAGTTGGAAAAGATAGAGTATTTCGTGGGCAAAAGAAATGCGTCAGGGTCATTTGTAGGTTACAAAAAACTGATGGGTGTAAACCTCACTTTAAAGAACTGCATATACTGACATTACCGAGCCTTTATGTATATGAAATAGCGGTGTTTGTCCGATCAAACACTCATCTAATGATGAATTTTAAGAGTGTGAGACTTAGGCACAAATTATGTATACCCCAACACAGAACTGCTCTATTTCAGAACAGTGTCTTCGGTATGAGCAGCTTCATTTATAATAATTTGCCAAAATGTATAATAGACGCTCCTAACATTAACATTTTTAAACAAAAACTGAAAGCTATGCTGATTGATAAAGCATACTATAGTGTTAAAGAATACCTAGACGACAAAGCGTTAAAAAAATATAATTGTAATACTGATCATAATTAATTAAATATAATTCTATTGACAAGGCTAATTTTATTGTGATTGTGACTATTTATTTTACTATTATAATTTATTTATTTTGATTATTGTTTGTGTTATGCATGTATGTAATATGTTAATTCTAAAATGATAAGACAAATTCATAATGGATATATCTGCTCATGAATGATGGAACTTAATTTAATATGATTGATGTTTGACTGTTTTATCTTATTAATATCTATGTATTCAAAAATGTTTGCACCTTCTAATAATATTGACATAATACCAATAATAATACCAAATAATATTGAATGCCGAAAAGGCCGAATATAGCTGTACTTAACTATATTTTATTTATAACACCATTGTAATACCTATATTCTCAATAAATGATCTGATTCTGATTCTGATTCTGATTCTGATTCTGATTCAGAAAATTGAGCAATACATCTCCTCAACTCTGGTTAATTAAATACTAATGTATTTGCAAAAAGTTAATACATTAATAACTTATCTGATCCGTGTATAGTAGAATATTTTATTATATTCCGCCCAGAGCGCCAACCATCCTAGATTCGTCACACCACATAACCTTAAACAACAAAATAAAAAAACCTAGCAACGCCATTACTATTTTTAAGTAATTTTTAGTTGTTTTTTAGCGCGCGGTGACTCCTCGTCTAGTGTTTAATACATTGTTCATTATTTATTTGCAAAACTGATAACTAATCAAAGAATTCGACTGGTCTAGGTCAAAATTATTTTTTATACCATTCCCACTCTAAAAAGCTTATTTTATTCACGCTAAACAGTGAATAAAAACGACTTTTACTCACGCTGTTTTAATTTTGAATTTAGAACACAATTTACTCGTCGTCCATATAACTAAATGCATATACAGCCTCCTTGCGTGAAAAAAAACTTGATACAAACTCCTTGCGCTAAGAATACTCGACATACAAATTATTTTTAGGGTTTCGTACCCAAAGGATAAAAACGGAACACTTTTACTGATATTTTGCCGTCTGTCTGTCCGTCTGTCACCAGGCTTTATCTCATAAACTGTGATAGCTAGACAGTTGAAATTTTCACAGTAGATGTATTTCTTTAGCCGCTATAACAACAAATAGATAAAAAAACCTTTATGTGATTTTGACATAAAAACTCAACAATACCGTGATATATTTTCACCCCTAGCACTTTTTACTATCTAGTGATGAATTGAGACTGGCGCCAGTGGTAAAATAAATTTTAACGTTCGCGTTGCGTTCACGGATTGGTTGCCGAAATTTGTGATAGTGGTACGGAACCTTCGTACGCGACGCGAGTCCGACTCGCACTTGACCGGTTTTTTCCTCGTAGTCATGGTATAAAGTATAGTATGCAACTCTTGAATAAAGTACGGATTTAGATTGAGGGCCATGAACCACTGGCGTCGCTCAGGATTCTAACACTTGAATCACTCGCTACGCTCGTGATTCAATCATCATGAATCACTCCCTACGGTCGTGATTCAGTCGTTAGAATCCTTCACTTGCTCGTGATTCATCTACGGCCCTCGCACTAAATCCGTCTTTTATTCACTAGTTGCATAATATACTATTATTTCGACTTAAGAACAACTTTAAAACGTCTCACAATCAGTTTTCCGTCAGTATTTTCATCATTCAAAACGGACTGATGTGACTGACTGACGACCTTACATACTGGGATTAGCAGGGAGATAAAGAAGGATGAACTAATGAAAAGACGCTTAGTCTAGTCATTCTTCCGTCAGTTCATACTATCAGTCTGGTCAGTATGATCATGAAACACATGGATGGACTGTATGAAGGTTCAGTCAGTCAGACATGAGAATTAAATAATTATAAATAAAACAGACAGACTTACAGTGAAGTAAAAGGGTCTAGTTTTTACCTTCTGAGGACGGAACTCTAAAAACTTAGTTGTGATGTGTGTGCTAAGTGAATTTTGTTTATAAATAACTGAATTAAACATTCCGTAGTGTGTTTTAAGTGAAAATTGTCAAGCAAATTTTAAAAAATACGTTATACTGTGAATAATATCGAAAAAAATAGCCATAACTGAATTGAGAACCTCCCCCTTTTGAAGTCGGTGTAAATAATGTAGAAGGACCCGAAAAATGAAATTTAAAAACTAAGGTAAGTTGTTGTAATTTATAAAAACCCTAGTTAGAGAGTTCACACTATAGCGAACGAAGTCGTAAAAATATTTGTTTGAGGCGGGAATTGAATCTGCAACCTTCAGGGGCTTGGTTCGTTCAGAGAACCATTAGTAATAAAACCTCTGTAGTTACGAGAAAAATCTTCGCTTGTTTCTGGGAGCGGTGTTGGTCTAGTTGTAGAAACCGAGACTTTCATTCCGAAGGTCGAGGTTTCTAATCCTGGCCGACCGCCCACCAATGTCTTTTCAGCTATTGCATAGCTTTTATCGCTTTGAGCTTTTAATGACGAAATTTCGTAACGAAAAATCCTAACACCCCCCACTCCGCCTACTATGGCAACGTGGTACAAAATTAAATAATAATTATAATTGCATAAGTTGATAAAAAATGCTATGCAATATTATAGCTTTACCGCGGCAGTCCTCGAGTGCCACGCGTTTTTTTCGTTAAGAAAAGTTACAGTGAAACTATCCGTCTCATCAAAAAAATTAAACATTAAAAAGGTAAACATTATTTCTTAGTGTTAATCAACACTTAGGGATACTGCTTTTTTGAAAAACGGACTAAAAAGGTATTAAAACGTTCCTTTGTACACAGACTAGATTGCATCTAGAATAATCTAGATTGATATATGACTTACCATCATATTCCCAGGAAACCCCCCGGCTACCTCGCGAGGAACAGTCCACGACTAATTCTTCATTCTGATAATATCCATAATGTATGACATCACTCAACTTTGTCTCTCTGTATTTCTGCAAAACTTTGGACCAAGAGAGGCCACTTATTTGAGGATCTGAAACATATATATTGAGTTATATTTCCCTGTAGGGTGACTTGTCCATCAATGAGACAATGGTCATTGAGTCATAGAAGTAGTTCCGAAATGAAAAGTCGCCCGACTGAGCAGACAGCACGCTTTGTTTCCCCCCCCCCCCCCCCCCCCCGATTGCGCCAGGTTTAAATGCCAAATAATTCCTAGATAATTATACTTTTATTAATAAAACGCAAGTGTAACTTACTCACTGACTGACTGACTGACTGACTGACTGAATGATGGACAACGTACAGGCTAAACGGCTGGGTGTAGAGACTTGAAATTTGGAACATAGCTTCTTTAGGGGTTGAAAGTAAGCACTAAGAACGGATTTTTGAAAATTCCACCCCTAAGGGGGTAAAAATGGGGAAAAACGTTTGTATGCAACTTCGTAACGGCTTGTACTTTTATAATACAAATACATTACGATACATTACCTATGATACAAAATTTTGGATCATTATATCAGAAATAATAAGAGCTGCGTGCTTTTGAATTTTATGTGGCTCATTAATGGACAGGTCACTTAAATAATTATTTTACATCGTTATGCTATGACAATTTCAACCTGATTGCCATAAGACGACAGTCTACCTACTCGTTCTCCATACAAACGTAGACGACTGTTTCCTCCCTGGACAAAGACATTACGGCAAATATATTTATGACATAAAACCTATATCTGTCATGATCATGCGCCTACGTTTTTTTTCTATTTTTAATTAGAATAGAAAACATTGAATACCTATATTCACTGACCCGTTACGTTAGTTCTACCCCATCTAAAGGTTGCCAGGAAAAAATCGTTCTTAGCTATAATTTAGTTTTTTTTTTGTATATGCGTTTTTTTGTGTTTCCTATGAATATCTTTTACTAATATTTACTCGTCTATCTATACTAATATTATAAAGAGGTAACGTTGGCATTTTTGTATGTATATTGGGGGTAATCTCCGAACCTACTTTAAAAATTCTTTTACCAAAAGAAAGCTACATTATCAGGGAGTTACATAGACACTTTTGATCCAGATATTCCCACGGGATCGAGATATAAAATGGGTTTAGCTGTAGGTACTTTTTGTGAAATACTTACCAAAATTGTTATTCTTTTCATCGTATAGTTTAAGTGATAGAGTAATCGTAACATTTTTCAGAGCATGTTCTAACACAGCTGAATTTGTCGGGACAACTGTGCAGAATATTGATGTATTTGATAATTTAACAATATCTAATTTATTCAATTCGATATCTTTCAGTTCAAATTCTGAAACTTTGTATGATATCGGTGAAACTGAAAAAAAATATAATATTAAAGAATTGAATGGTTCAATGGTTCAATGGTTATTTATTTGTAAAAAATATGAAAGAATGAAATATAAAATTGAAAGTGTATGTATATGGAGCAGCTGCTCTATAAGTTGTTCTACACGTCTAGGCGGACAAGTTTTGTTCTACGACTTTTTGGAAATTGGAAGTAGTTTCCGAAAATTTTGAGGTTACAGTTTACTTGAAAAGCAGCTGTTTCTTAAAGTTTGAGGTCATTGGCCTTAAGGTGTCCTTTTATTTAGTTAGTACCCCTTCAATCTAAACAGTTATTTTTTTTCAGTTATCTGTTTTTTAAGTGAAACAGCTTCAACATTTTCGAAAACAAAAGTTAGTACCTACATATTTCCAAAAGTCGTAGAACAAAAGTTAATAAACACAACTTACCGCTAATTTCGCCTTGTCCCTTTAAAGAGAACAAACAATCCATTTTCCCATAATATATATAATTAGCTACAATCCCAACAGTAGCTACTTCTTCATCAAAATATTGGTATTGGTAGTTCCGGTCTGCTTGAACACCTTCCATGGATATAGGTCTCAATTGTAGATCGTTTATTCTAAACCTGGGGAAATCTGCAATACGTATTTTAAATACTAAGTTATTATTGACGACCTCTCTATTTACAAAAGAAAAATAAATATAAGTATTATATCCGTTGTCTAGTCACCGTAACACAAGCTTAGTCGCTTACCACGGGGGCTAGATGGTGCTGTGTGTTGTTCACAGAATTTATTTATTTATTTATTATTATTATTATTATTTTTTATTTATTTTTGTATGTAACTCAAGGCTATTTTATTTAGAAAATTTATTTTAAAGGAAAATAGCATTCAAAAATCTTCACTTGCGGCGAGGCTTGAACTCGCGTCTTTGGGTCAGTACCCCAACGTCTGTTCCAACTAGACTACGCAAGTCCACGCTGCGTGCCGTGAAAACTTCCAATGCTATATTCTCCTCTGATTGTTTACGATTAAGGCTCGTTAAAGCGCCATCTATCTAACGCTGCAGGTACTAAGTTATTGTCGAGATATTTTAAAGGAAAGATAATTTCGCAAAAACACAACGCACGATAGACGCAGGGCGGGATTCGAACCAACAACGCATCTATCATTTTCTACCATACCTACCATTTCCATCACTTAGGTACCTACCATTTTCCACCAAACCTACCAATTTCTACCAACTTTACCATTGTTTACCAAAACCAACCATTTTCTACCAAAACCCTCTATTTTACCTGTACCTGTTTTTTTTCTACCTGTACCATCGAACACCCATCGCACACCTATCAGACATGTGTTGCTTAACCTGCTCGGTCTATCACCCATGAGTCCCATCACTTACCCACCTATCAGACACGCGGTACGGAGATAGGACCTCTTTGTTGATTAAAACTTTTAAAAATATCAACATTCCAAATTCAAATCGTATTATCGCCCTGTTAATGGCCCGTGAAAATGCCTGCTAGGAACATCAGCAGCAAAGCGCTAGTTCTTGCCCTGTTTACAGGGATTAGACTAGCTCTTTTCGAGTAGATGGGATAAAATAGTAGATTGTATACCAAGGGAGAAAAGACTATTTTTCCGGCGAGAGTGTTTTTTGAATCTTGAGCGAATCGAGGGATTCAAAGTATCTCACTCGAGCGAAAAATAGTGTTTGCTCCCGAGGTGAACATTCTACTTTTCATCACCCTCTTTGAGAAAATGAGTAACGTACTTTGACCATTGTTCCCGTCTGACAGTAACTACCAATTTTTATCAAAACCTGCCTTCTTCTACCAAACTACCATTTTCTACCAAACCTACCATTTTCCATCAATAACTACCATTTTTTACTACATCCTACTATTTTCTAACATCAACTGCCGATTCTACAAAAAACAACCATTTTTGGTGGAAAATGGTAGTTTTAACCTACCTTTTTCTATGAATACCTGCCATTTTCTACCAAACCTACCTTTTTCTACCAAACCTACCATTTTCCATTAATACCTACCATTTTCTACTACTACTATTTTCTACCAAAAACTACAATTTCTACCAAAAACTACTATTTTCTACCAATACCTACCATTTTTCACCAAATCTACCAATTTCTACCAACGTTACCATTTCTTACCAAAACCTACCATTTTCTACCAAAACCCTCCATTTTATCCATTTTACCAATAATCTACCTGTACGGTCGAACACCCATCGCTCACCTATCAGACACATGTGTTGCTTAACCTTCTCGGTCTATCACCCATCACTTACCTATCAGATACGCAGTACGGTGATAGGAACTCTTTGTTAATTGAAACTTTTTAAAAATATTCACATTCCAAATTCAAATCTCATTATTGCCCTGCTAGCAGGGAGAAAAAACGCTATGAAAATGCGTGCTAGGAACATCGCCAGCAAAACGCTACTTCTTGCCCTGTTTACAGGGATTAGACTAGCTCTTTTCGAATAGATGGGATGAAATAGTAGATTGTATAACAAGGGAGCAAAATAGTATTTTTACGGCGAGGGCGTTACTTTGAATCACGAGCAAAGCGAGGAATTCTAGAATAGAATCCCGAGCGTAGCGAGGGATTCTAACGTAGAATTCTGAGCGCAGCGAGGGATTCAAAGTATACATCGCCCGAGGCAAAAATAATTTGCTCTCGAGTCATATACTCTACTTTTCATCCCCTTCTATGAGAAAATAAATAAGATATGGTGTTACGTAATTCGTGAATATACCTATTTACTTAAACAAAAATGTTGGGTATAAAATTTTAATATCTCGTTTATTATACAGAAGCCCTCTATAAATATTTGTTGGTTGTTATAGCGGCTACAGAAATACATCATCTGTGAAAATTTCATATAAATACTAAAAAAATAAGCAAAATAAATAAAACAAATGAAACTAACGAAACTAACGAAACTAACAGAACTAACGAAACTAACGAAACTAACGAAACTAACGAAACTAACGAAACTAATGAACTAATGAAACTAATTAAACTCATGAAACTAATGAAACTAATGAACTAATGAAACAAATGAAACTCATAAAACTAATGAAACTAATGATCCTAATGAAACTAATGAAACTAATGAAACTAATGAAACTAATGAAACTCATGAAACAAATGAAACAAATGAAACTAATGAATCTAATGAAACTAAAGAAACGAATGAAACTAATGAACTAATGAAACTCATGAAACTCATGAAACTAATGAAACTAATGAAACTAACGAAACTAACGAAACTAACAAAACTAGCTTAACTAACGAAACTAACGAAACTAATGAACTAATGAAACTAATGAACTAATGAAACAAATGAAACTAATGAAACAAACGAAACCAATGAAACTAATGAAACTCATGAAACTAATGAAACTAATGAAACGAATGAACCTAATGAAACTAATGAAATTAATGTAACTAATGAACCTGATGAAACTAATGAAACAAATGTAACTAATGAAACTAATGAAGCAAATGAAACTAATGACACTAATGAAACTGAAACTAATGACACTAATGAAACTAATAAAATAAATAAATTCTGTGAACAACACACAGCGCCATCTAGCCCTGTGGTAAGCCAGTAATTCATATAATTTACGTTTGATTTCTATGAATGATACATATGTTCCAAATTCAAATTTACTTTGCTCCCGGCTGTTTTATTTTGCTCCCGGCTGTTTTACTTTGCTCCCGGCTGTTTATCTTAACAGAAAAGAGCTACTTTGGTCGCACTTATAGAGGACCAAAGCGACACTTTTCGAATAGATGGGATGAAAACTAATTTATACCATTCCCACTCTTAAAAGCTTATTTTATTCACGCTAAACAGTGAATAAAAACGACTTTTACTCACGCTGTTTGAATTTTGAATTTAGAACCCAATTTACTCGTCGTCCATATAACTAAATGCATATACAACCTCCTTGCGTGAAAAAAAACTTGATACAAACTCCTTGCGCTAAGAATACTCGACATATAAATTCTTTTTACGGTTCCGTACCCAAAGGATAAAAACGGAACACTTTTACTGATATTTTGCCGTCTGTCTGTCCGTCTGTCACCAGGCTTTATCTCATAAACTGTGATAGCTAGACAGTTGAAATTTTCACAGTAGATGTATTTCTTTAGCCGCTATAACAACAAATAGATAAAAAAACTTTTATGTGATTTTGACATAAAAACTCAACAATACCGTGATGTATTTTCACCCCTAGCACTTTTTACTATCTAGTGATGAATTGAGACTGGCGCCAGTGGTAAAATAAATTTTAACGTTCGCGTTGCGTTCACGGATTGGTTGCCGAAATTTGTGATAGTGGTACGGAACCTTCGTACGCGACGCGAGTCCGACTCGCACTTGACTGGTTTTTTCCTCGTAGTCATGGTATAAAGTATAGTATGCAACTCTTGAATAAAGTACGGATTTAGATTGAGGGCCATGAACCACTGGCGTCGCTCAGGATTCATGAATCACTCCCTACGGTCGTGATTCAGTCGTTAGAATCCTTCACTTGCTCGTGATTCATCTACGGCCCTCGCACTAAATCCGTCTTTTATTCACTAGTTGCATAATATACTATTAAATTTGGAACATTGAAATTCATGAAAGCTGTGGTACCTACCGAACGGCCATTTCGAACTGGCCATCTAGACATAGCCCAAAAAAAATAAAAATTGGGTTCTTTTTCTTTAATTTCTAACGGGTAAGGCAAATTTTTAGTTAATATAAAACCAGTGTTTATTTTATTGTTTTCAACGCTGTACAAGGTTATTTGGTCAAAATCAAGAACCGTACTCAAGCAGCCTTATTAATAAACGTGGAGTAAAGTCGGACTAGTGAGAACATGCTTTATCTTTTTTCGGGACAAGGACTTTCAAAGTTGACAGACAGAAACAAAAAGTGGTAAAATTACTAAGATCTTACTCCACGTCTATTAATAACGCTATAGGAGTTTTCTTACCGATAATGTTTGGTTGTCTTCTGTACAGAATGAGTCGCGCCGTTTCGTAGCCACCGGCCTCTGTACTAAACTCACAGGTGAAGAATGAATTATTGTGGTGAGATTTCGTTAATTTTATATACATTGTCGCCGTATTGTTGTTGTCTTTCGTCGCTGGAACTATTGTGTAATTGTTTTTTGCTAAAACAATAAAAAAGTAGTAGTTTATTATAAGTTTTAACCCCAATCTATATCTATAAAACTCTTTGTCCTGACTGACTGACTGACTGACTGATTATCTATCAACGCACAGCCTAAACCGCTGATAGTAGAGAGCTAAAATTTGGAGAGTGTGCTTTATGTAATGTAGACATCCGATAAGAAATCATTTTTATATATTCCCACGGGATCGGGACTTATCCGGATGAAACCGCGGGATACAGCTAGTTAAGTACAAATCGTGAAATAGGTCATTACGATTTTTATTTTAAATGGAATCTATAAAACTAGAATTCAGTGCCTGCACAATATTTTGAAAACACAATAGTATATTATGCAACTAGTGAATAAAAGACGGATTTAGTGCGAGGGCCGTAGATGAATCACGAGCGTAGCGAGTGATTCAAGTGCAAGAATCCTGAGCGACGCCAGTCACCTAAATCAATCGCCTAAATAACATTAAAAAAACCAATGAGGTTTGTAACAAATGTTATACTATTAATGATAGTGGTACGGAAACCTTCGTACGCGACGCGAGTCCGACTCACACTTGACCGGTTTTTTTTTCTCGTAGTCATGGTATAAAGCATAGTATGCAACTCTTGAATAAAGTACGGATTTACATTAAGGGCAATGAATCACTCGCGTCGCTCAGTATTCTAACACTTGAACACGCAGTCGTTAAAATCCTTCACTTTCTCGTGAGTCATCTAATGGCCCTCGCCTTCAATCTGTCCTTTATTTTACTAATTGTATAATATATTATAAAGCGGAAGAGTTTGTTTGTTTTTTTGTTTGTTTGTTTGTTTGTTTGAACGCGCTAATCTCAGGAACCACTGGTCCGATTTGAAATTGTATAATATAGCTACCATTTTTTGCTTTTTGAAAAAAAGCTTTCAAAAACTTTAGTACCCGGCGGGACTCGAAACCGATTATTACTACCACACTAGGTAATAATTCTTTCAAAAAGCATTATTACCTAGTGGTCTTCGATGAAAACATAGTTTTTTGTTTTAATCTAAAAGTGTGGTAAACACTAAGAAATAACGTTTTTATACTATTTTTTGTTGTAATTCAGTCTAAATCCTACTAATATTATACACGCGAAAGTTTGTACGTATGTGACTTTGTTACTCTTTCACGCAAAAACGACTAAACCGATTGCGATGTAACTTGGAATATACATAGCTGGAGACCTAGAATAACACATAGGCTACTTCATCGGGATATACGCGGGTCAAACCCCAGGGCGCAGCTAGTATACTATACTTATTGTACACGGTGCTCCGATGAGGGGGTTTAAGCCGAAAGGGGGTTGTTCTAGAGGTCTAGGCGAACAACTTTTGTTCTACAAGTTTTGGAAATTCGAAGTAGTTTTCGTAAATTTTGTAAATTCAGCTTTTTTTAGAGTTAGAGGCATTAGCCTTAAGGTGCCCTTTCATTTAGTTTGGACCACTACAATCTAAACATTAACTGCCTTTTTTTCTCCAAAACAGCTGTTTTTTTTAGTGATACAACTTTAAAATTTTCGAAAAAAAGTTCGAAATTCCAAAAGTCGTAGAATAAAAGTTGTTCACCTCTAGAACAACCCCCTTTCGGCTTAATACCCCCTTCTCGAAACATCCTGCATTTATATCTTTTTACTTATTATTGTGTGAAGTGTGTGTGTGTGACAAAATAAATGTTTGACATACCGACATCATGGTAGTACATGTTAACTTTGGCCCGTTTCACCGAACGACAAGAAACTTTGCACATTTCACCGACAATGAAAGTATAACGGCCAATCTTATCGTAATGATAATAATATGAAATCAAATTGACTTTCAAGTCATTTACGGCCATAATTAAATTATCTGAATCTGAATTCGGTTCGGTGGCTTTAAAACTAACGGGGACTTTATGATGATGGTTATTGTTTTGAGTATTATCTTCGTAGCTGAATAATGTAGCAGAAGTTGTGGCCCAGTTTTGGTGCTGGTATTCTAAAAACAAAATAGAAAGTATTTATTGGCAACATATCTATTACTATTATAAAGCGGAAGAGTTTGTTTGTTTTTTTGTTTGTTTGTTTGTTTGTTTGTTTGAACGCGCTAATCTCAGGAACCACTGGTCCGATTTGAAAAATTCTTTCGGGGTTGGATAGTCCATTTATTGAGGAAGGCTATAGGCTATTTTTGATCCCGATATTCCCATGGGATCGAGACTTATGCGGGTGAAACCGCGGGGAGCTGCTAGTTACACATAAGAAAGAATACCAACATAAGGGGACAGTCTACCTACTCTTTCTCCATACAAACTCCGGGTAAAGACATTAGACCAAATATGTTTATGTTATAAAACCTTCTTCACATCAGAGCGATGTACCCGGTTGCATCCCTCTCGGGAGCCCGGGGTCCGCTAAGCCCCAAATTGTTTTTTTTTTATTTGTGGTCGGCGCAGTCGGTAAGTCATGACATCATTGACCATACCTTCTGCAATTAGATTTGGCAATGTTTTTACGGCCGGCCGCGCCTGCCTGACACCAACCCTCTTAGCAGTTTATCCGCCACCGCGCGGGGATAACTTAAGGTTTGGTAATCTCCCTCAGATCCCTTAGTCGCTTTTTACGACACCTACGGGATGAGATGGGGTAACCCTATTCTATGCCGGGGCTACACGGCTGTAGCTGATACATGCTGATAAAGGTTTTATAACGGCTTGATGTTATAAAACCTAGGTATATCAGCATAAACCCTAAAAGCTTTTATGGTGTTCTCTAATGTCTTTATTAAAATTTATTCTTTATTATTTTAAAATCAACGATATCGGTGGCGTCATCTATAGCGCCAATCGTAAAAATAAATGAAAAAGTTGTCAAGGATTTTTGTAAGTATAGGAAATGGTACAGAACCCTTCGTGCGCGAGTCCCACTCGCACTTGACAGGTTTTACTTACCGTCAACTACTTTTGGATCTCTTCTAAATAAATTGAGTTGTACCATTCTTTTATTAGTCGTTCCTGAATTAAGTTCACAGGTTAAATATGACTTATGATGAAATTTCGTTAATTGCATAGACATCGTAGGCGTATTATTATTGTCGTTCGTCGCTGGATATATTGTATATACTTGTTTTGCTGAAACAATTCAAAAAGGTGGTAGTTTTTTAAGGTTCCGTACCTACCCAAAGGGTAAAAACAGGACCCTATTACTGAGACTCCGCTGTCTGTCCGTCTGTTACCAGGCTGTATCTCATGAACTGTAAAAGTTGGACAGTTGAAATTTCCACAAATGGTGTATTTCGGTAGACGCTACAACAAATACTAAAAATAAACTACAAAAAATATTTCGGGCGTACATCCATACAACAAACGTGATTTTTCAACGTTAAACGCAACGTAAGCGCGATTTATTTTTACCACTGGCAACATCTATAACTTAGCCGCCTGCCAAAAAGTTCTCAACGGAAAACATCTATTTTGATCCCACTTACAGAGGAACAAAGCGACACTTTTCGAACAGATGGGATGAAATAGTAGATTGTATACCAAGGGAGAAAAGACTATTTTTACGGCGAGAGTGTTTTTTGAATCCAGAGAGGAGCGAGGGATTCTAGAGTAGAATCCCGAGCGTAGCGAGGGATTCTTTAGTAGAATCCTGAGCGAATCGAGGGATTCAAAGTATCTCACTCGAGCGAAAAATAGTGTTTGCTCCCGAGGTGAACATTCTACTTTTCATCACCCTCTATGAGAAAATGAGTAACGTAGGTACTTTGACCATTGTTCCCGTCTGACAGTAACTACCAATTTTTATCAAAACCTGCCCTCTTCTACCAAACTACCATTTTCTACCAAACCTACCATTTTCCATCAATAACTACCATTTTTTTACTACAACCTACTATTTTCTACCAAAAACTGCCGATTCTACCAAAAACTACCATTTTCCACCAAACCTACCATTTTCCACCAAACCTACCATTTTCTATGAATACCTGCCATTTTCTACCAAACCTACCATTTTCCATTAATACCTACCATTTTCTACTACATCCTACTATTTCTAACAAAAACTACCATTTCTACTAAAAATTACCATTTTCTACCAATACCTACCATTTTTCACCAAACCTACCAATTTCTACCAACGTTATCATTTCTTACCAAAAACTACCATTTTCTACCAAAACCCTCCATTTTACCAATATTCTACCTGTACGGTCGAACACCCATCGCTCACCTATCAGACACGCAGTACGGTGATAGGAACTCTTTGTTAATTGAAACTTTTTAAAAGTATTCACATTCCAAATTCAAATCTCATTATTGCCCTGCTAGCAGGGAGAAAAAACGCTATGAAAATCCCTGTTAGGAACATCGCCAGTAAAGCACTACTTCTTGCCCTGTTTACAGGGATTAGACTAGCTCTTTTCGAATAGATGGGATGAAAAATAGTTTACATACAGATATCAAAGTAGTACAAGATAAGTACAACTTTAGCCCAGTTCAGCGAATGACACGAAATCTTAACCATTTCATCGTCATCAAACGTATAGGTACCAATCGCATCGTATATCTGGTAAGCATCTCTGATAGCTGCATATAACGTGACTTCCAAGTCATTTACTGCAATAATCAATTGGTCCGCTCTCAAATCCGGGGTTTGATCTTGATAATATACATTATTCTGTTGGTTGTGGCCCCAAACCCAGTCTAAAAAAGAAAAAGCAACTCTAAAGAGCAATACACACTGAGCCCGCCAGCCGCCGACCTATGTCGGCAACTTTTTGTCGGCGGACTAGTTGGCGGCTTTACTTATTGCAAGTCGGAAAATTTTGTCGCGTCGCCGGGCAACTGAGCGCAGGCGTACGCAAGCCACCGGCGCGGGCGTGGCGACGTGTCGGCGGGCAACACGCGCGGGCGAATGTTGGCGACATGTTTCTTTTCATATAGGCCGCCGGGTTGTGTCGGCGGGCTGTGTCGGCGGCCCGGCGGGCTCAGTGTGTATTGCGCTTAAGACGAAATCAAATCTCAAATTGACCAATTTTAATAGTTTTTGGAGTGTAAAAACGATTAAGAAGCAAAATTAGCTAAATCGATCTTTTTGTGATAATGGGGAAAGGCCTACTCTTTGCTCCATACAAACTTAACAAACGTAGTCGACTGTTTCCTCCCTGGATAAAGACATTAGAGCAAATATGTTTATGCCATAAAACCTATATCTGCCGTGACCATGCCCCTGCGCTTTGATTTTTTTTATATTCTAATTGAAATATTATAAAAAAAACAATACATAACGCCATGGTCATGGGATATAGGTTATATGGCATAAACATCCCTGGATTACCGATTATGACTCCCTGGATTACTCCCCGGGATTATTACCGATTTTACTCCCTGGATAAAGACATTAGAGCAAATATGCTCCAATGTCTTTATCCAGAGAGGAAACAGTCGACTACGTTTGTAAAGAGAGCGAGTAGGTATCCGTTACTCTCAGTAAAAAAAAAATCTTATTGTAGATACATGCAATAGGCACTGCGTTCGATCTATAACCCGTGATGTGGGTTCAACACCCACCGCGACGACTGAACTTTGCTCAAAACTATTTAAAATACAAATATAATAAAAACAAACTTTCGAAATACCTATCTACAAATATGATGAAAACTTTCAAAATACCTAAAATAATAATACTAACTTTGAGAATGCGCAGGAATCCATCCAATATAACTATTAATTATTAATATAAACACAATATAAATTGGCACCATATCGGAACTTTACTCTCCGTCTGTCTGTCTGTTTGTCCTCGAGTCGAGACGGGTCTCTTTCAACTCACAGGGTGTCTCGCTCGTTTAATGTATTCTAGTCATATATACCTACACGAGAGAGTTTTTCAATATGTAAAGATGTCTATATTATTACTTTACGCAGAAACTACTCACCTGATTACAATGAAACTTAGAATGTAGAAAGCTAGAGATCTAGGTATTTTTTTTATTTCGTTACTCTCCATCACTTATACTATGCCATTGCAAATTTTCATCCAAATCGGTCGAGCTTTTTGAGCGTGAAGAGGGAACAAACAAAGCGAAGCGAGAGAGTTATGTATCTAACCGCCGCCGCTTTATTACCGAGGTGAATCTACTATACATGATCTACTGCGAGACAACAAAAAACGCTATAATTCCCGGCAAACATCTGGAAAAACAATGGCGGATGCGCAAAGTCGAGTCCAGGATCCTTGGTACATTTTTGCAATTGATTACTTACTATCAAGCTAATTTTCCGTGAATAGCTTCATTTTGATGAGACGCCCAACAATGTCCTTTACGAAACTCTCGATTGTGGTAGATAACAGAGGTAGGATCTGTACTACTACTTTTGAGCGTAGGACCGGGATAACGTACCACGCAATTTGTAGGACAATATGACTGTTAAATTATATAAATACTAACTAATATGAAAAAAAATTGTCCCACAAAATCTATGGCTTGATCAAAGAGTCCCTCCCTTTCCAACATATATCGATAACAAGGTCATAAATCATTACTAATCAGCTATTTAGCTGCTATCAGCTAGTTTTTATATAATTTAACAGCCATATTGTCCTACAAATTGCGTGGTACGTTATCCCGGTCCTACGCTCACAAGTAGTAGTACAGATCCTACCTCTGTTATCTACCACAATCGAGAGTTTCGTATAGGAAACTGTTGGGCGTCTCATCAAAATGAAGCTACTCACGGAAAACTAGCTTGATAGTTATCAATTTGCAAAAATGTACCAGGGATCCTCCTGGACTATGATAAACACATTATAACCCTTTTTTTCGCCGCGCAGTCGGGTAAAGGGATTCACAACGTCCTGTATATTTTATTATTATTTCCTCAACAATAAGAACGTCCTCAAACCAATTTGCCATTTTCCTCATAACGCACTTTGGTAGATATCAAATGTGCGCCAAAACGCAGTTTGTGAGTCAAACATTTCAGACTAAGGAAGACGCCAGACGAGCGTTTATTTTTAAGAGGATAGTCTCCATTCTCTTTCTCCATACAAACGTAGTTTACATTTTCCTCCCTGGATAAAGACATTAGAGCAAATATGTTTATGCCATAAAACCTATATCTGTCATGACAATGCATCTACCATTTTTTTTTCTTCTAATTAAAATAATAATAAAAAATAGTAAAATGGAAAAATAAAAAGGTAGATGCATAGTCATGACAGATATAAGTTTTATGGCATAAACATATTTGCTCTAATGTCTTTATCCAGGGAGGAAAATTTAAACTACGTTTGTATGGAGAAAGCGAATGGAGACTATCCTCTTAAGTTGCGTTTTGTAGATTTGTAGAAAATAAGATAGAGTGCGTTTCATCTTTAAATTCCTATGCCGTTATGTTGGTAGCAAAACAAATAAGTGCGGCGCTTGCATACGTTTTTGTCCGAATTTCATTCGTGCGCTAATAGACCGAGATCCCAGAAGTGGCAGACCTCACGTATTTTCTGACGAACGAAATGTGGTCGATTGAGTAGTGTTAGTATGTACTAAGAACGCATGCCTACTTGCTAGCCTGCTGCGACGGCCAATTCTGAGATATCAGGTCATCAAGATACACAAAAAAATTACTTACCTCACGTTCATTCTCCGAGCTAATTTTCACGTTTATTTTAGGTAATGTTCTTAAAATTAAGTCGCCAATACTCCCATCGACTTTCCGTCGGCCGTATTGCTTTGCAGTCGCTTTAAAACTCCCAACATAATTACTCGACTTTACGTAAATTCTGATGCTCCATTTTTATATATGTCCACCAGACAACTATTTTAAAACCTTTTACAAGGAGACAGACCGATCCAAGGGGCCAATCATCCCCTTAACCCCCTAATGCCCTCGCGCTCCTAACCAAAGAGGCATTAAAATTAAGTTTAGGGGGTAATTGGCATTGCAATTCTGCATTGCAGTCGGGCCCTCCCCCGACGCGCCACAGAGGTCGTATACTGATTCGTATGCAGTCTGCGCGCTTCCATAGAACTTGGCTGGATGGGATTGTTCGTACATATCCGTACGTAGGCGCACGAATGATTTCGGGCGAAAACGTCTCCAAAGTGCGGCCGGCCTTAGTGTTCGGTGCGAACAGCGCGAATTGTTGTAGGAAGGAAAACTGGTGCCAATAACCATGCAGCCTATAATGCTATGTAGCTATGTCTTAGCAGACTAGGGTTGCCAGATTTTATTTTGTTTCTCTAAGGGTCTTCTAAGGACACGTTTTCTATAACGGCGGGCAGGGCTACCCCATCTCTTGCCGTGGGTGTCGTAAAAGGCGACTAAAGGACTTTTAGCAGTCCCTTAGTCGCCTTTTAACAGTCCCTTAGTTTGCTTCAGCCTAGGAAACTGCAGTACTATTCTATAAAACTAGAACATCACTTCACTCACACTCACTTCAGTCTTCACTCACACTCATTCTCTTAACTCACACTCACTCTCATCTTCACTCACACTCACGATTCAAAACGACCTGGGATTCTGCCTCACGCTAGAACGCATTCGATTTATCTATAAAAATAAAATGCCAATTCGAAAACTCACCGCGGAATCCGTCTTGAACTGTGAGTGTCTCTTCTGTATCAACATTAGATGTGTCCTGGAATCCGTCTTGAACTGTGAGTGTCTCTTCTGTATCAACATTAGATGTGTCCTGGAATCCGTCTTGAACTGTGAGTGTCTCTTCTGTATCAACATTAGATGTGTCCTGGAATCCGTCTTGAACTGTGAGTGTCTCTTCTGTATCAACATTAGATGTGTCCTGGAATCCGTCTTGAACTGTGAGTGTCTCTTCTGTATCAACATTAGATGTGTCCTGGAATCCGTCTTGAACTGTGAGTGTCTCTTCTGTATCAACATTAGATGTGTCCTGGAATCCGTCTTGAACTGTGAGTGTCTCTTCTGTATCAACATTAGATGTGTCCTGGAATCCGTCTTGAACTGTGAGTGTCTCTTCTGTATCAACATTAGATGTGTCCTGCTCTTATTCTTACTCTCTCTCTCTCTCTTATATTCTTTCCACAAATGCAAATAATAATGTTATTACATTATTATTAGGCAGCTTTAGCAGCCTCCTTGGGTTTGTCTTTTCAATTTCTGCTCTAATGTTATTATAATAATAATAAAGAGCCTTTTATTTCTTGCAAGTACATAGTAATTTATACAGAGTTTGATATAATTTATTTAATATAATTTTTAGTTCATGCTTCTTTGTTTTTTCAAATTTTTATACTTATGCAGGAACCCCTCCTCTTGTGAAGGTGAAGGCCTCCTCTAAAGAAGTCCATTTGTCTCTATCTTGGGCTATTTGTGTCCAGCAGGGGCCAGCTATTTTGATTATTTCGTCTGCCCATCGCGTGTGCGGTCTGCCCCTGAGACGTTTGCCGTTTAGGCCCTTCCATTTAGTTACCCTGCTAGTCCATCTGTCGTCCTTTAGCCTTGCTACGTGCCCTGCCCACGTCCATTTTAGTTTTTTTGCGTAGCTTAGAGCATCTTTGGCTTTGGTGGTTTTTCTGATTTTTGTATGGCGAATTTTTTGAATTTTTCTTATATTTAGCATGCTCCGTTCCATTCCGCGCTGGCAGGAGGTGATTTTGATTTTTATTTTTGTTATTGTATCTAATGTTATTAATTAAGTATTATTACTTTCTCTTTTCTTTCTTTCCACAAATGTGATATCATTTTTTAGGGTTCCGTACCTAAAGGTAAAAACGGGACCCTATTACTGAGACTTCGCTGTCTGTCTGTCTGTCTGTCCGTCCGTCCGTCCGTCCGTCCGTCCGTCCGTCCGTCCGTCCGTCTGTCCGTCTATCACCAGGCTGTATCTCATATATGGCCGTTTCATTACCGCAAGAACAATAAAATTGTACAAACAACAGAAACCCCATGCAAGGTAGCGAAACGGCCAGCCATATATTTTAGCTAAGATGTTGAGTTTGTGAAGTAAGGTGCTTGTGGAGTTGGGGCGTGTAGAGTTATAAGCTTGGCTTTAGGTACAGGACATCTGATAACTTTTTGACAGTGCCCATCATATGATATCGCTCTCGTCTTGACTACATTTTACATGAAAATGTTTTGAGGGGATTCTTTCTTTCTACAACTGTGATACCATTATTGTTTCACAGCTTCAGCAGCCTCCTTGGGTTTGTCTGCCTTTTCTTTCTTTTCTATATCAACATTACACACTTTGTGTTGCTCTAATAAAATTGTAATGATTATTATTATTTTTCTTTCGTCCTGTCCACATTTAATTGTGATATAATTTTTACTCGGCAGCTTTAACACCCTCCTTGGGTTTCTAAGTTTTTGTATCTTATCTATATCAAAATATTAGGTTTGTCCTGCTTTAACTTTCATCATAATTGTTGCTTTCTCTTTCTTTCTTTCCACAAAAAAACATATTATTGTTAATTGTTTCCTCTTTTTCGATATCATCATTAGCTTCGTCCTGCTCTAACTTTAATTATTATAATTGTTTTATCTTTTTTCTTTCTTCAATTATGATATCATTTTATTACTTAGCAGCTTTAGCAGCTTGCTTGGCTTTCTCTGCCTTTTCCTGCTTTTGTTTGAGTTTTTCGTAAAATACACCCCGTTTTATATTAATGATGTTATATTCTTCTCTATCTTTCTTCAATGGAGAGTTGTTCAGGACGAATTCTGTGTAGTCTTTAGTGTATTCCTAGAAGGGAAGGGACAATTTAGTATAGGTGCAACGTGTTTCAGTAATATAAGCCGAAAGGGGTTTGTTTTAGACGTCTAGATGTACAATTTTTCGTTCTACGACTTTTGTAAATTCAAAGTTTTTTTTTCGAAAATTTTATGATTGCGTTTGACTGCGAAATATCTGTTTTATGAAGTATTTATATTTAACTTGTTGCGCCCCACGGTTTCAACGGCGTAAGTCCCGATCTCACGGAAATATCGAGATCAAAAGTAGCTTATGTCCCTCTAAAGTCTTATCTACTTCTATACCAAAATGGATCAAAATAGGTTTATCAGTTTAGACGTGAAAACGAAACAGACAGAGTTCCTCATTTATAATATTAGTAAAGAGTTTAATTTGCAAATAAACTTTTGACTCAATATTTTCGAAAAATAATTAGAATTTCCAAAAGTCGTAGACATTCAAACACCCCTCAACACTTTGGTATTAGTAGCAAAAGTTGACCAAAATTGATAAATAGAAAAATGTATGACAAGACGTTGCACACAGCGCCATCTAGCCACAAACTAAGCAACTAGGTGTGAACTATGGGTACTAGACAGTATGGGCTATATGTACTATAGTATTATTCTGTTTTAAACTTACCTGTAACGTCATTGGTTCAATTTGATTCTCTATAAGGGGCTCCAAAAATTCTGACGGTGACAGTGGCGTTACATTTAACCTGAAAACGAAAAAAAGAAAATCATTATTTATTATTTTTAGGGTTCCGTACCAAATGAGTAAAAACAGGACCCTATTACTAAGGCTCGGCTTATTGGTCTGTCACCAGGCTGTATCTCATGAACCGTTATAGCTAGACAGTTGGAATTTTCAGAGAAGTTGTGTTTCTGTAGCTGCTAACGCTATAACAACAAATACATAAAACAAATATTTAAGCGGGTTCCCATACAACAAACATGTTGTTTTACTGTAAAAGGTAACCATACCACTGTGATATACATAGATAACTCACCTTATAACTCTTTCTGGTATCATAACAGTGTGGAACAGCTCCATGACAAACCCGAACCCGTATCCTTGCAGTAAGTGGGCTACACTCCGCACATTGTAGTCCCGAGGTATGCTTCTGATCCTAATTCAACAACACATATATATCATAACAGGGTGGAACAGCTCCATGACAAACCAGAACCCGTATCCTTGCAGTAAGTGGGCTACACTCCGCACATTGTAGTCCCGAGGTATGCTTCTGATCCTAATTCAACAACACATATATATCATAACAGGGTGGAACAGCTCCATGACAAACCAGAACCCGTATCCTTGCAGTAAGTGGGCTACACTCCGCACATTGTAGTCCCGAGGTATGCTTCTGATCCTAATTCAACAACACATATATATCATAACAGGGTGGAACAGCTCCATGACAAACCCGAACCCGTATCCTTGCAGTAAGTGGGCTACACTCCGCACATTGTAGTCCCGAGGTATGCTTCTGATCCTAATTCAACAACACATATATATCATAACAGGGTGGAACAGCTCCATGACAAACCAGAACCCGTATCCTTGCAGTAAGTGGGCTACACTCCGCACATTGTAGTCCCGAGGTATGCTTCTGATCCTAATTCAACAACACATATATATCATAACAGTGTGGAACAGCTCCATGACAAACCAGAACCCGTATCCTTGCAGTAAGTGGGCTACACTCCGCACATTGTAGTCCCGAGGTATGCTTCTGATCCTAATTCAACAACACATATATATCATAACAGTGTGGAACAGCTCCATGACAAACCCGAACCAATGTGTTATTCCAGGTCTTCAGCTATCTACATACCAAGTTTCATCGCAATCGGTTCACCAGTTTTTGCACGAAGAAGCTACAAACCCACCTTTACTATATTAGTAGCACTAACTGACCAGGCGCACTTAGTATGGCAATCGGTCCTCTACACTTACTTCTGTAGTTGTTGGTAGAAATACAACTGCAGAGACCCGTAGTCGGTTCTAGGCACTAACAGTATCTCACTGAACATATTACACATCGGACGGGTTAGGGCTAGCTTCGGAAATGTGCAGGTTGCTACAAATATAACAAATATTAGATTTACCCCTCAGTTATTTCTTACGTGACAAAAGTTAGAGGTTTATCCCTTCATCATCATCATCCGAGCGTTGTTCCCGGTTGCATCTCTCTCGAGAGCCCGGGGTCCGCTTTCCTACTTTTACGTCTCTACTTCGCATGGTCTTCGGCATCCCGCGTAGTGAGGCCATTTGCACGCATATCCGATCTTACAACGTCAAGCCAGCACTTCTTGGGCCATAGTTAGACATTTGTTTCCCACGTAACTAGCCGGTTTCCGTAGAACGTGGCCGTACCATTGTAAGCGGCATTCTTGCAGTTTGTCTGCAATGTCTCGGACATGAAGGCAGTCCCTGATGCGGGAGTTTCTGACGCGGTCTTTTCACGTCACTCCACACATCCAGCGCAGCATCTTCATCTCCGTGACACGCAGCTCCTGCTTAATTTATCCCTTACATGACAAAAATGTGAGATTTACCCCTCAGTTATCCCTTACGTGACAAAAGTGGGAGATTTACCCCTCATGCAGTTCATTTTACGTTCCAAAAATGAGAGATTCACCCCTCAGTTATCCCTTACGTTACAAAAGTTATTTATTTACCCCTCAGTTATCCCTTACGTTACAAAAGTTATACAGGGTGTCCCAGAAACGAGTGTCAAGCGAAAGTCCGGAGGTAGAGGACCTTATGGGACACCCGAATTACCCCCATGTATGTTCCGCGATTTTTCGTAGTTTAGGAGTTATGGCCTTTTTTCTCATATTCCACTAAAATGCGACCACTGAGACCTATTTGGTCATACTAATTGCAATAATTAAGATAATTGGCTGATTTCTTTTCAAATGTGGAGCTGAATAATAGGGTCATGTTACCTGTTCCAAAAAATAAGGCGTAACATTAAGCAAACTGTTACAATTAAAAAAGAATTTCATAAAATGAGCGTTGATAAAACGCTATTAACTCTTTAAAGAGCAATTAAAAGAAAAACTCGCATATTTTTTTTCCAAACCAACTATAAAAACTTCCTTACTTCATTAGCTATCTACCCTATTAATTTTATTAGTCTATCATTAGAGGATCATATGAAAAATTATATTTAAAAATTCTTTGGTTGAAAATTCTCTCACTGGCATGTCAAAAGTAAGAGATTTACCCCTCAGTTACCTCTTACGTTATTCGAGCGTAGCGTAGCGTAGCGTAGCGTAGGTAAGCGTGCTATATGTTAGACCACCTCGACACTTACTACCGTCTGGAGAGATACAAACGATCACATAGTAAGAAATTATTTAAAAAATACAAACCAATAAAAATGACTTTGTCTTCGGGAGATATTGTTTTTACAAGTTTTACTAAAGCGGTTTTAATTGGTTTTATTTTCAGTTTCTGGATTTCTGGAGTCATCTGTGGAATAAAAAAACATGAATATTAAAAATAACACATTTTAAGGGTTCTGTAGAGCTACAGAACTATGAACTACTAATCTGTGAAAATTTCAACTGTCTAGCTATCACGGTTCATGAGATACAGCCTGGTGACAAACAGACAGCGGAGACTCAGTAATAGGGTCCCGTTTTTACCCTTTGGGTACGGAACCCTAATTATAGATTTATAAGCCAGACTTTATTGTCGCATATTTAAAACTATAATGGAACCGGAGCAATAATCTATACTATAATCCTTACTAACATTATTAGCGTCCGTTAAAATAAAGCTGTAAAAAAACACTATCACATCCACAAACACACAACCCGCCCAACCCCACTTAAGACGTTCCACGCTTTCTCACTACGCCTGCCCATAACAATCGACTCATGTGGTCTTATGGGCGGGCGCAGTGCTGCGCAATATTGCTATCGATAAATGGTATCAACATTGCAAAATCTTCACCGGTCACTACCATCTTTGACCCAGTGTGCAGCGAGTGAAAATTAGTAGGTACAAGCTTAAAAAAATGTTACACCTTTTTAATAAAAACTCTTTCAATATTTTTGAAAAATATAATAGCTGGCTGGAATAGTTTGGCCGCCAAGAACGCTTGTGTCAACTTGTTGGCCGCTCGAGAGGTGACCGCGCTGAAAACCTCCGGGCTTATGTCGATCTTTACTGCACCTGGATTTAAAAATATATGTTAATTCCATCTATATCTATATAAGATATTATATAAATTTCCGGCAGGCCTTTTAAAAGGTTTAAAAAGGCTTTAAATAAAATTTTGTTGAACGAACCCTAAAACATGGCATTTTAGGATGCGTTCCACAAAACTTTATTTGACATTTTGACCGCTAAAGTATTCCACTATTCTTTTAACTCTCTTCTGATCTCTCTGTGTTTTTTTGTTTTTCACTATTGTTTTGTTTTAGACCGCGTGATCGACGAGCGCGTACTATAGGATTTATATACAGAATTTTCATTAAAAATTAAACGTGAGAGCGATACAGAGTATAGTAAATAATATGTCAAGTAACCGATCTCTCCCGCCACACAATCCACGAGGAACGACTTTCCGTTCCGTTCCGGGCCGACCAGCATCACAGCTCTCGACCTCTTCGCTCCTTGTTCCACTCCCGCGCCGAACGCGCACGAGAGAGCGAGACGGCGGCGCACGTCGCCGTAGCCAGGCGGAGGGTACCTGACACGTCATTATGTCGTTTTTTTTTTCGGTTAACCCGATATTATGGCCGTTTGGAAAGTAGCCAGTGTCTAGTCTAATATATAAAATTTTCATGTCACAGTGTTAGTTACCGTACTCCTCCGAAACGGCTTGACCGATTTTTATGAGATTTTGTATACGTATTCAGTAGGTCTGAGAATCGGCTACTATCTATAATTTATAAGGCAAAACAACGTTTGCCGGGTCAGCTAGTATTATTATATTGGAAAGTTATTATTATAAATTACAACTATTGACTGGCTCGGATGGTTATTTTTGTTGATACATTTCGCCTTGTAAAATATTTCTACTACATTATCTTCTGACATGCGTGGTATACTAACTTGACATCTGGATCTCTGATATTGAGGTCACACGCAGCAAAGCTGAGATCTCCTCGGATATCCTTCAACTTGTTGTTGGGCTTCGATATGATGTTGAGATCGAATATAACCTAAAACAACACATCTAAATTAATAGGTTGCGGGTTAGATATATAATAGAATAAAATGTATTAAAAGTTAAGTCAGCAGGTGAAGCTTGAGAAAAATATTTTTACTTTTTTTTAAAGAAATAATTTATTTTGACCCGCACGACCATTCAGACCCGGCAGGTGGCAGGTACAGATAAGCCAATGAGCTCATCATAAAGTACAGACACAGAGTATCTAATCCTACAGAGCTACAGCTGCAAACTACGAACTTCACCTCACTTTACCTCTCACCGCTTATCCGCTCGGGTTAGCCCAGGCCGCCCGAAGATCATCTCGGCTCACTAACGTGAAGTGCGCCTTACCTACTTTATGAGGAGCTCATTGGCCTATCTGTACCTGCCGATCTTGAATGGTCGAGCGGTTAAGCAACGCTTGGCGCAGTCATTACTTGGATGGGTGAGGGATAATTTATGGCAAAAAAAATCTTGATCTCTGTGCTTCGGCAGGCATGTTATTAGGTCCTGTTTGTATCTCTGATAGCAGTTGTTAGGTCAACGTGAGAGGCCTTATTAGGGTGACCTGAAAACTTTAACACTAGCGGCCACTAGACACACCATGAAAAGAAGAAGAAGCTAGTTACCTCTAAACCTTTCATAGCTTTCTCATCTAAATTCAAGACTTTAGGTATGGGCAGAGGTTTAGGTTTCTTCCGACCTTTACCTATCTTCTTAGGCCATTTCCAGCCTACCCTCTTATACATGGCTTCCTGAGCTTTAATGAGAAGTTTCATGTCTAACCTGAAATTGAAGAGATATCATCATTTTTCTTTTATTTTTTGTATGTAGCTCAGGGCTATTTTATTTAGAAAATTTATTTTCAAGGAAAAATAGCATTCAAAAATTTTCACTTGCGGCGAGGCTTGAATTCGCGTCTTTGGGTCAGTACCCCAACGTCTATAACAACTAGACTACGCAAGTCCACGCTGCGTGCCGTGAAAACTTCCAATACTATATTCTCCTTTGATTGTTTACGATTAAGGCTCGTTAAAGCGCCATCTATCTAACGCTGCAAGAACAACTTTCCAGTTGTTTACACCTGCGTCGTAATGGTTAACTTTACAGTTAACTCATTACTAATTGTCTTTAATCTGTAATTAGTCTAGTTGGTATAGACTTTGGGGTACTGACCCAAAGACGCGAGTTCAAGCCTCGCCGCAACTGAAAATTTTTGAATGCTATTTTTCCTTGAAAATAAATTTTCTAGATACCTACCATCATCATTATTTGAGGACTTTAAATGATGATGATGATTTTATAAGGTCCGGTAGTTTTTGAGTTTATTCACTACAAACATACAAGCACACACACAAAAATACAAATCTTTCCTCTTTATAATATGAAAGAGATTTTGTTTTCAAAAGAAAGAAAACTAAACTTATTAGCCATGTTTTTATGGCCGGCCCTCGCCTGACACCAACCCTCCTAAGCCAAACAATTTACCCACCACTGCATGGGGAGAACTCCAGGTGACGTTCAATTCAAATGGAACATGCTAGATGGCGTTGTTTTAAATTTGTCGCTTTAGTTCCATAATTTTGTACTAGATGTACTAGACTAGATGTCGCTACTGTAAAATATGAAACTCAGTTTCAAATGAAGTACGCTAGATGGCGCTGTTAAAAACTTGTCTTCTTTCTGTTTGTATTGCCTACTTGTATAGTTCTATTAGGGCCGGCGCAGACCTGACGGAGCGCAGCGCAGAGCATGCCCGCGTGTCGCGACACTTTCGCGAAATGTAAATATTGTACATAGCAACACTGATTTGTATGAAGGTAAGCATAGACCATATAAACCTCCTTCATTTCCCCGTAGTTTGGTTATATCTCATCTATGGCCGTATGATAAAAAGTACTTTGTGATCTATGGTTTGATACATTCAAACCATGACGGATAAGAAAACGTGCTGCGTGCCTTGGATTAAATGAAAGCTAAGTACCTAGGATTACATTTACTTTAATATCTTATTTGATCTTTTGACTAATATTACGAACGTGTAACTTCAAATTAAGACCAACTCCTGATGGGCTGAGGCCCAAGTAATCTTTGACCGTAGGTTGCAAACAGCAACAAGGTATGCTGTATCAGTGCTCTCACTATACAGGTACATACACCCATAGCAAACAGCTATGAAGTCTGCCGGCAGAAGAGCAGTCTCACACAAGACAGGTCGATTGTAAGAATTGATCTCTATGATGTACAAGTCTAGTGCTCTCGTCACCCGAAACACCTAAGATGATTGCATTAGGGTGTAAACGATGAGTCGTTGACACCCTAATCTAATAGACGGTCAAAGTCCACACCCGAACCCCCTAGGGTGTGCGGGTCCTGTTAATATGTATAAATATGAATCTATGTTGAATATAATGTTTCCCTCGGTACTTGGTGATTCATTCAGTGAGAATCATAAATCATTTACCTCTACAGGTCTCGTATTATGCAGGAGAGGCATGTAATGGTTGAAGAGAACACGGGTGGCATAAAAGCGAAGCAGTAAAATCATCTCAATAAACAAGAAGTAAACCTACAAAGAACCAGTAAGCCAAAGCAATCTATATCTTCAAACCCTACCTACATTATCGCGGAGTCCCTTATTTGTCAGGCGTAGAAACCATGGGGAATCCCGACACCGCGAACTTTTGTAGACGCGTGGCACACTAGCCGAATTTCTACCGGAAAATACGCGCGAGGCGCGAGTATGCGAGCGTATTATTTGCTGTGTTAACTGATTTTGAATATTATTTTAGTGAGAACAATGTCGATAATATTATGACAATCAAAAATTCTCTGCGCTGCGCTCCGTCAGGTCTGCGCCGGCCCTTACCCTAGAAACTTAGATCAAGACTATGACTACAATGGCTACACTGGGAAAAAAAACAGGTGATTTTTAGGTTAATTTTGCCGACTTATTAGGTGAAACGCAGACATTCGACTAAGTAGGCTAATTCTACCTAGTGCACTTGGTAAAGCAAAAGTCGGTAAAATTTACCTAGTCCACCCTTAACCAACTTATTAGGTAAACACTATGATTTGGTAATTAACCTACTTATTAGGTAATGGAATATTCATATTCATATTCATTATACATGGTAAAATCAACCTACTCACTGGGTATATCGACCCTACTATAAAGGTATGACTAACCTACTTGATAGGTAATATACACCTACTCGCTAGGTAGTTCTAGCCTACTAAATAGGTACCATTAACCTACTCACTGGGTATACTCCCCAAGTGAATAGGTACCATTAACCTACTCACTGGGTGTACTCACCAAGTGAGTAGGTTAATGGTACCTATTTAGTAGGCTAGAACTACCTAGCGAGTAGGTGTATATTACCTATCAAGTAGGTTAGTCATACCTTTATAGTAGGGTCGATATACCCAGTGAGTGGGTTAATGGTACCTATTTAGTAGGCTAGAACTACCTAGCGAGTAGGTGTATATTACCTATCAAGTAGGTTAGTCATACCTTTATAGTAGGGTCGATATACCCAGTGAGTAGGTTAATGGTACCTATTTAGTAGGCTAGAACTACCTAGCGGGTAGGTGTATATTACCTATAAAGTAGGTTAAAAATACCTTAATAGTAGGGTGGATACACCCAGTTAGTGGGTTAATGGTACCTATTTAGTAGGCTAGAACTACCTAGCGGGTAGGTGTATATTACCTATAAAGTAGGTTAAAAATACCTTAATAGTAGGGTGGATACACCCAGTTAGTGGGTTAATGGTACCTATTTAGTAGGCTAGAACTACCTAGCGGGTAGGTGTATATTACCTATAAAGTAGGTTAAAAATACCTTAATAGTAGGGTGGATACACCCAGTTAGTGGGTTAATGGTACCTATTTAGTAGGCTAGAACTACCTAGCGGGTAGGTGTATATTACCTATAAAGTAGGTTAAAAATACCTTAATAGTAGGGTGGATACACCCAGTTAGTGGGTTAATGGTACCTATTTAGTAGGCTAGAACTACCTAGCGGGTAGGTGTATATTACCTATTAAGTAGGTTAAAAATACCTTAATAGTAGGGTGGATACACCCAGTGAGTAGGTTAATGGTACCTATTTAGTAGGCTAGAGCTACCTAGCGGGTAGGTGTATATTACCTATAAAGTAGGTTAAAAATACCTTAATAGTAGGGTGGATACACCCAGTGAGTAGGTTAATGGTACCTATTTAGTAGGCTAGAGCTACCTAGCGGGTAGGTGTATATTACCTATAGAGTAGGTTAATGATACCTATTTAGTAGGTTGCTAGTACCTATTCAGTTGGTTTAAACTACCTAGCGGGTAGGTGTATATTACCTATAAAGTAGGTTAAAAATACCTTAATAGTAGGGTGGATACACCCAGTTAGTGGGTTAATGGTACCTATTTAGTAGGCTAGAACTACCTAGCGGGTAGGTGTATATTACCTATAAAGTAGGTTAAAAATACCTTAATAGTAGGGTGGATACACCCAGTTACTAGGTTAATGGTACCTATTTAGTAGGCTAGAACTACCTAGCGGGTAGGTGTATATTACCTATAAAGTAGGTTAAAAATACCTTAATAGTAGGGTGGATACACCCAGTTACTAGGTTAATGGTACCTATTTAGTAGGCTAGAACTACCTAGCGGGTAGGTGTATATTACCTATAAAGTAGGTTAAAAATACCTTAATAGTAGGGTGGATACACCCAGTGAGTAGGTTAATGGTACCTATTTAGTAGGCTAGAGCTACCTAGCGGGTAGGTGTATATTACCTATAGAGTAGGTTAATGATACCTATTTAGTAGGTTGCTAGTACCTATTCAGTTGGTTTAAACTACCTAGAGAGTAGGTTGCTGGTACCTATTTAGTTGGTAAGAAGTACCCAATCACTAGGTAGTCCTAACTATCTTAATTGGTACTATTAACTGACTAAATTAGGTAATATCAACCTAGCCGCTAGGTAGCACAAACTATCTCGATTTTTAATGGGTCAGTTCTCACCGAAATGGCAGCGGCCGGCAGTAGTTGTGAGCAGTTTCAGTGCTAAAATTTGCAAATTACAGCAGCATTAATTATAGCAGTTGTGAGCAGTTTTAACTCCTCACAACTACTGCCGGCCGCTGCCATCTCTATGAGAACTGACCCATTAAAAATATTTGTGCTACCTTGCGATTACGGTGATACTATTACCTATTTAGTTTATAGTACCAATTAAGTTGATAAGGGCTACCTAGTAATTAGATAGATACTCTTATGTTGGGTTTTATAAAGGCCCGTTATATCAAATATCCGACCTAAGTATATAATATTAAGGGGCTTTTATAAAACCCAGCCTAAACGAACTAAATAGGTACTTATCATACTCTACTTCCGAGACAGTTTAAACCAACTGAATAGATCTTAGCAACCTACCTTACACATAGCTCTAAACGTACTAAGTAGGCACCTATAACCCATTCACCAAGCAGAAACGATGCTGAAAGCAAACAAATATTTATGTTACAATTTATTTAAAATCATATAACAGTAATTATTTTGAAACAGTAACTTAAATGTTTTACCTTATAATTATGTACTTGGCTACATAATCTATGTACTTATTAAAGTAATTCACAATAACTTAAATTACAAACTATAACAATGACTATATTTTTACAGTTACTACAAGTTATAACTTGTAACTAATATTGGCTACATTATCACGATGTATTATCGCCTTCATTGGGTGTTTCTTTGAGAATGTGCATATTCGGCTATTTCAAATAAAGCTGCGACAATGTACACATAAACTGTTCTTTACATACTTTTTATATAGTTTAATAAGTTTTATTTAAACATAATCTATGCACAGTCAGATGTCACAAATGTAAATAAGTAACTAAAAAACCTAGTAAGTAATCAATGTTTGTAGAAGGGACAATGATAATATTATTCATTTAATTATTAGAAAGCAAAGTATTTTTTTGAAAATGGTAATTATATCTAAGGACGAATGGTAATTATTACTAAGGAAACGTAATTAGATAATTTAATATGGGAATTAGAAATAGAACAAAAATATGAATCAATTATTAATTTATTTTCACTATATATATTATTTCACTAAATATATAATAGTAAGTAATTAACATAATTATTTATTTATATTGTATAATGTTTATTGCTGAGGGCAAGTTTTAATGGAAAGGAGGTTGCTGTAGACTTTTATAAAATTTTGTTCTTGGACTTTTGTAAATTACCTAACAAAGTATTTTTAAATATTTTAATAATAATTACTACCCAGTCCTACTACTACCCAGCCCTACTACTACCCAGCCCTACTACTACTCAGCCCTACTACTACCCAGCCCTACTACTACCCAGCCCTACTACTACCCAGCCCTACTACTACCCAGCCCTACTACTACCCAGCCCTACTACTACCCAGCCCTACTACTACCCAGCCCTACTACTACCCAGCCCTACTACTACCCAGCCCTACTACTACCCAGCCCTACTACTACCCAGCCCTACTACTACCCAGCCCTACTACTACCCAGCCCTACTACTACCCAGCCCTACTACTACCCAGCCCTACTACTACCCAGCCCTACTACTACCCAGCCCTACTACTACCCAGCCCTACTACTACCCAGCCCTACTACTACCCAGCCCTACTACTACCCAGCCCTACTACTACCCAGCCCTACAGCCCTACTACTACCCAGCCCTACTACTACCCAGCCCTACTACTACCCAGCCCTACTACTCTACCCAGCCCTACTACTACCCAGCCCTACTACTACCCAGCCCTACTACTACCCAGCCCTACTACTACCCAGCCCTACTACTGCCCAGCCCTACTACTACCCAGCCCTACTACTACCCAGCCCTACTACTACCCAGCCCTACTACTACCCAGAAGTACGTTGTTCACGTAACGCCACGCGATGTGCACGTTTTGAGAGAAACACCCCATTACAGAGTTCGTGACAGAACGCACCACTACATTCCACTTGTGTACAGTCGAGGAAACTGAATTACGCCTTTAGTCGCTGAGTACCTAAAACGCAGTCCGCCAATGTCGCGTTATGCCTAGACCTAACAAGATATTGGCATATTGCTATTTAGACCGATTGCGTTTTAGTTGAAAGAAAGTGCCAGACTATATGCTTGGCATCTGGTCTGCGCCCGCCTTTAAGATATATTCGCGGAATGAAAAGGCTGACCAGCTTTGAAATAAATTAATTTATGCGTTTCAAGCACATGTTCCCTTTTTATCTGTGGACCATGTAGTGAAATGACATTCATTGTGACGGAATGTGTCATACTCGGTCGATAAAGCAAATACCAATAACTTATATTGAGCAAAGAAAACCAACCTTTTCATTCTGCGATAGTACAATGATGTATGAAATTGCCTTCGCTATTGGAAGACAGAGCGCACCGCTACATTAAAGTTGTGTACATTTGTACATAAGTCAAATAAATAATTTATAATATATACATCGTTAAGGGTATAGCCTGGGAATGTCCAAAAAAGCATAATACTCGTCTAACAAGTAATATGCCGTTACCTCCTAGTTCAAATAAAGTGAACTTGAGCTACACTATGCGCTACAAATAATACAACGGTAAGAACCATTTTTTGAAATCATAGATATAACTCCAGGGGCGATATTGAAGCCAGCGCAACTTGAACAGTGGGCTCAATATGAGTTGTGTACATTTGTACATAAGTCAAATAAATAATTTATAATATATTATACATCGTTAAGGGTAGTCGCTGAAGGATCCCTGCTCTGCTATAACATAATTAAAATTGAATTAAGAGGATATCCTCCTACCTGTCGCGTGACCCATGCAAAAAACTTAAATTCGAGCCGCCCGCCGTAGTCTCCTATCTCCTCCACCAAATTTAAACCTATATAAATATTTATTCTAATATACAGTAATGAAGAAGTGTTACTATGCCTCTATGTTTTGTTTTAATTGATGACTGGTTTTGTTAATTAACTAGAGACTCCTATATAACGCTCTTTACCATCGTCTGTAAGAGTTAAGTAAACAAAAATAAGAAAAAAAACAGAGGCATAGAAAAACTATTAAGTAATGTATATTAGAAAATGTATTTATATAGATTTAAAGGCAATTAAAAGGGGGACTACAGCGGTTCGAATTCAAGTTTTTTGTATGGGCCGCACGCCAGGTAGCATATTCTCTTAAATAATTCCTCCAAACAGCATGATCCTGCAGCAACGCCGAGAGAAAGACGCGACACTATCCGCTACAAATAATACAACGGTAAGAACCATTTTTTGAAATCATAGATATAACTCCAGGGGCGATATTGAAGCCAGCGCAATTTGAACAGTGGGCTCAGTATGAGTTGTGTACATTTGTACATAAGTCAAATAAATAATTTATAATATATTATACATCGTTAAGGGTAGTCGCTGAAGGATCCCTGCTCTGCTATAACATAATTAAAATTGAATTAAGAGGATATCCTCCTACCTGTCGCGTGACCCATGCAAAAAACTTAAATTCGAGCCGCCCGCCGTAGTCTCCTATCTCCTCCACCAAATTTAAACCTATATAAATATTTATTCTAATATACAGTAATGAAGAAGTGTTACTATGCCTCTATGTTTTGTTTTAATTGATGACTGGTTTTGTTAATTAACTAGAGACTCCTATATAACGCTCTTTACCATCGTCTGTAAGAGTTAAGTAAACAAAAATAAGAAAAAAAACAGAGGCATAGAAAAACTATTAAGTAATGTATATTAGAAAATGTATTTATATAGATTTAAAGGCAATTAAAAGGGGGACTACAGCGGTTCGAATTCAAGTTTTTTGTATGGGCCGCACGCCAGGTAGCATATTCTCTTAAATAATTCCTCCAAACAGCATGATCCTGCAGCAACGCCGAGAGAAAGACGCGACACTATCCGCTACAAATAATACAACGGTAAGAACCATTTTTTGAAATCATAGATATAACTCCAGGGGCGATATTGAAGCCAGCGCAATTTGAACAGTGGGCTCAGTATGAGTTGTGTACATTTGTACATAAGTCAAATAAATAATTTATAATATATTATACATCGTTAAGGGTAGTCGCTGAAGGATCCCTGCTCTGCTATAACATAATTAAAATTGAATTAAGAGGATATCCTCCTACCTGTCGCGTGACTTATGCAAAAAACTTAAATTCGAGCCGCCCGCCGTAGTCTCCTATCTCCTCCACCAAATTTAAACCTATATAAATATTTATTCTAATATACAGTAATGAAGAAGTGTTACTATGCCTCTATGTTTTGTTTTAATTGATTACTGGTTTTGTTAATTAACTAGAGACTCCTATATAACGCTCTTTACCGTCGTCTGTAAGAGTTAAGTAAACAAAAATAAGAAAAAAAACAGAGGCATAGAAAAACTATTAAGTAATGTATATTAGAAAATGTATTTATATAGATTTAAAGGCAATTAAAAGGGGGACTGCAGCGGTTCGAATTCAAGTTTTTTGTATGGGCCGCACGCCAGGTAGCATATTCTCTTAAATAATTCCACCAAACAGCATGATCCTGCAGCAACGCCGAGAGAAAGACGCGACACTATAAATAATAACACGCTACTATTGTAACACGCTACAAATAATACAACGGTAAGAACCATTTTTTGAAATCAGCAAATACCTACATTACCTAGGCAGTATTAAGGTGGAAGCGCACACTTTAGGCGCGAAATTCAAACTTTTTACCGTTTTACAACCGCAAGTACCATATGAAGATAAACAGTTACACCGTTTACCCACAATAAATTAAAACCTGTAAAAAATTTGAATTTTGCGCCTAGAGCGTTCCATCTTAAGCAACTGAATTTTTCATAGTAATAAAAATTCTATTGTCAAGCGAATGCGAAAGACTGTTCGGTAGTGGAAAATGCAGCTGAGTGAGAGCAAAGTATTTTACATCAGTACTTTCTTCAACTTCATAAGCATGGAAATGTGTATCAAAGAAAATTGTGTGGAACTTATGACATTCAAACATTATCTCACATGTATCTTGCTTAACGTAAACAGCAATAACTTTAACAAAACTGGGGTAATTAAAATTATTTTCATCCAATCCAATGCAAAGAATGTCTCGAGGTCGATACGTAATACTCATCGCCGTAGCATGAGTCACAGAATGGAGGGTGGCAGTATTCGGTAGATCCAAATTGGACTTTAAATTTACAAATTTATCCCTAGGCAGCTCTCTCAATTTACCATGCTCAAATTGAATAGGCAAACTGTTTTGAAATAAAAAGTGACTCAACTGAAGTTGCAACTTAATACTTATAGTTTTGCAAATATTTATTCGTCCAGCATTCGCCCGTGCGATATTTTTTCCAACACGATGCTTAGACTCATACCGCATAGACCATAGATGAACAATAGGCCCGAATTTTGCCATCATTCTAGGGTAATGAATCAAGTGATGAAACTTAGGTTGCAAACCTCTTTTGCTAAGCTTCATATACAAAGAATTGAAATCGTTTATTAAATGTTTAAGTAAAAAACAAAGTTCAGGATATACAACGTCTGTCAAAATTATGTCCAGTATTTGTCTTAAAAGTATGTAAAGAGTGTAAAATGTGTCACCTAAAGGTATCTTATCACCGACCAACAAAGAGAAATAGGTCACTAAAACCAGACATTCACTTGAAGACAACTTCCAATTAATTGAGTTCGATTGCCATGACAAAGCAGGGGGTTTCGAATTTGAATCACAACCGTAGTTAAATTCTGCTATACGCTTGTTTAAAAATGTCAAAGTAAAATAACCTTTATCCAATAATCCATTAATGATTACAGTCATGGAATATCCGCAGACCCCTTCTAACATGTCATGCATGCAATCAACGACAACTTGATCAAAAATGTTAAAATTGTCTACTAACATCCAGATACTTCTTTCTTTAACTCCGGTTAGTGAATGATTATTAGTTCTTAAATCACATTCGTAGTTGTCGACATTTCGAAGCAAACTGTTGTCTTCCATGGTTTGAGTTGATGACAATTCCTTAGGCGATCTGCATATTCTACAAGCATGGTTCGCTCTAAAACTCTCTACAAACCCCAACATGGAATGCAAGCCCAAGTTGTCTCCAAGTATAGCCCCTAATTGGAATTTAACAACACCGTCAAATCCATCAGCTGTAACGACGCGAACGCCCTCCCTGGATAAAAAATTTAGTTCATCTATCAAAACTCTAAAAACACTCAAATTGCCGTGTGTGCACCGATCGGATGAATGGAAAAGAAGAGCTAAAAATATGAACTTAAGCTGAGAAGCAAAACGAGGAGGAAAACAAGGGAGGGTAATATAAGCAGCACCAAGTTTGTGTATAGAAGCATGACTACCCAGCGGGTTTCCAGTCTCGTAATCATCAAAGAAAAGAAACAGTGGATATATTTTATCATTTTCATTAACAGACATTTTCTCGTGTATTTTTTGCCAAACGTTAGATTGGGTGAAGTTTATGACGTGAGGAAAGTTCGAACATTCTTTTATATATTGATCCATTTCTTTCATAAGTCCAGGTATTGATAATATTTTCTGGAGAACAGACCTCAAGGGAATGAATTGAGCAGTAGAAGGGACTAAAACAGGATCACCTGACGTTTTAGATACTTCCATCCTTTCACCCACTACTACCGGCTTAGGAGGTATGTATGTACCTAACTCAGTAAAAAATTTTTGTCTTTTATAAATTGAACTAAACTTGCTAGTAGTTAAGCGTATCGTGGAAGTGAAATTTTCAACAAAATATTTTAGATGACTGCATTCCACACCCCTGCTACTTAATGTTTTTAACTCTTGTTGCAAAGCACAATTCAAACCGTCATTAATAAATACATCTAGTTGTCTATAAAAATATTGAGCAGTTTTCAAATTTAATGCGGGATTGAAGTTCAGAGAGCTAAATAAAGATGCTAATTGGTTTGACAGGACTAGCTGTGAATCGATATTTTCATTTACAGTAGTAATACTATCTTGAGAAGATGTAGGAATTGGTAATTCAAGAAATGGATAATTTTCGTATGGTGATTGCTGTTGGTCAAGGCTATTTAATATTATTTCCGACTCAATAGGGTTGAGAGCGTGACATCTATCAATGTGTTTACGTAAGGAATTTGAACAGTCAAAAACTCTGTAGCAACCAGATTGTCCGCAGCGTATTCCTACACTGTTATGTGGAATCTTTTCACATGGTAACCTCAAATGAGTTATGAGCTCACGTAAAGAAGTAAATTTAATGACACAGTAGTAGCAAGTCAACATTTTATATTATTAACAGTCTTAGTTAACAGTGGAAATATTAAGTTCGGTCAACACTTGATTCACCCCTAGAATGGTCTTATCATTCGGCAAATAAATTTTAAAAAACCCTCGTTGAATGAGAAGCCATACGTGTTCGCACTCCAACGGATACTTTAGGTCAAATGCAAAAAAGATCTTGAAGCACATTTGAACAGCATCTAAAATATTATTGTACCTGTATAAAGGTGCATCGACGTAAACGTATGCACTTGTCACAGCAGCCCAACTGCTGCCAACAGCAATAACTAGGGGTTGAATAGAAGTTCCCTTGGAGTGTTTTCGTTGTTGCAGAATAGTTTCTTCTCCATCGGCGAGAGAGTTAAAAAGCGAGATGAATGTCCTAGCTGCTTCCGCTCTCGACGCTCTTTGGCCTTTCGCATTTACTTTTCCACCCGAAGAAAATAGATATGGTAGCAGCAACAGTGCAGTTTCAGTCTCACTTCCTAAAACAATAATGAAATGTTAAACAAAATCCATATCAATGATCTGTAGGGTTAGTACCAGTTACAATAGTACAAAACGAAAATTCGTATCGTAAGCTCGATAAACTTTCACAGTTAATACTTCCATAGTGGCAGTTTCCGTCACAGTCGGCAGTATAAGATTTTATTTCATCGTATCGTGTAAACTGTCGATCATATAGTTTGATCCAACGAAATAGTTACGGAATATCTTCCTACCTACTCAAACTAGTATGAAAGAAAGAGACACAAACATTTTGACGTCTCGCAGCCCGTTTTCTGAATGAAGTTGCCAGTTTTTGAGGCGAAATTGTACGTGTGGGAATATTTCACGGGTCTATGATTATTTTATATGTCTAATATTTTGTTTTCAAGCGTTGAAAAATATAATATGCTATAGTTTCCTAAAATAATTAGATTATCATATAAATTGTTTAAAAGAAATGTCCTATTTCTAAAGATTTTTATATTATGGGGAATAATTTATGTTGTTTTGCGTAAACTTGTTCGAGAAATTGGCAACTTTGATATAGCGTCAGATGCATCCTTAGTTGCGCGTCACTCACTTGTTTGAATTGTTTGTTTATTTTGAAGTGCTTTTAGAGAAACTATAAAATATGAAGACCAGCGAGGGCCAATTCCTTGTATTAGTGGATTTCATGGAAAGGTTTGTAGAAACGTACCTTAATAACCTTTTTTCTACGTGTTATTCTAAGTATACAAATGCAATTTAAGCTGTGTTTTCAATATTTACTTATTCATTGTAGGCATGGAGACCTTCTTAAACCCATGGATGGGGCACACGGGCGACAACAAGCCGTAGAGCGATGGACGGAGCTCGTCCGATTGTTAAACATGGATGCTTCAGGCCAACCGAAAACGTTAGAAAAGTGGAAAAAAGTTTGTACCTCTTTCACAAATGCATCCTGGTATGTAGTAGAATGTATGTAAATTCACAAATTTGAATAAATGCTTTGCTTTGCTTGTACAGGTTTGGAGTGATCTAAAAAATAATACAAAAAGGAAGGCGGCTAAAATAAATAGAGCTATACGGGGTACAGGTGGTGGGCCAGCCTGCAAACTGGTCCTCTCAGATTTAGAACAAAGAGTTCTAAGCCTGGTTGGACCTGTAGCGGCTACTGGCATGGCTGATGTGGCCGAAGTGGGTATTGAGGTAAAATATTGACTATTACAAAGCGGAAGTGTTTGTTTGTTTGAACGTGCTAATCTCTGGAACCGCTGGTCCGATTTGAAAAACTTTCAGTGTTGGATAGTCCATTTATTGAGAAGGCTATAGACTACTTTTGATCTCGATATTCCTACGGGACCGGGACTTACGCGGGTGAAACCACGGGACGCAGCTAGTTGATTGATATTAAAGAATAGGCAGTGTCATTTTTATTTTAACATTTCTTATATTTTCCAGTTGCCTCAAACTTCTGGCTTAGTTCAGCCACCCACCCACCAAGAGTCGCCTTCCTTGCTACAAACACAACAGGAAGAAATTGTGATGGGTATGTAATTTTTTTAAATACTTTCTAATGAGAAAGACACACATTTAAGCTCAATGTCCAAGATTGGTAGCAGAATGCTATGTAATAAATAATTATTGTATAATGAGTAGTCATAAACACACAACACAAAAAGGTATACTTAGTAAACAGAAAATAATAATATTTGTAGATGCAAGACTATCAGTGTATTACTTTAATAGTGGGATATCTATACTAATATTATAAAGAGGTAATGTTGGTAACATGTATGTATGTATGTAATTTGGGGGTAATCTCCAAAACTACTGGACCGATTTCAAAACCATTACCATTAGAAAGCTACATTCATCCCGAGTAACGTAGGCTACTTTTGATCCCGATATTCCCACGGGATCGGGACTTACGCGGGTGAAACCGCGGGAATCTGCTATACAATATAATAGCTTAGCAGCTATGTTAGCTAGCTAGTTTAGATGTAGGTATTCATCTATCTGCTCCCCTATAGTATATTTAAAATAGTTAATTAACTTTAGTTTCTTTATTATTTTGCAGATATACAATATCAAGATGTGGCAACAGGAAGCATAGACACCCAGTTTTCCCCAGGTCCAGTACAAATGGACGAAGATGCTCGTGCCCAAGCAGTGTCAACTCCTTTTCGTACAGATGTGGAGGAAACTGGTGGTCTGATGTCACCCACCTCCCACCATGTGCAGCATGGAGGGGGGACGACATCACAGACCCGCCGCGCGATTCGGCAACGCCAATTAACACCACGGCGCAACCGGCGACGGGCTGCTGTGGAACAAGATGACGCCACCACACACTTTCTTCAAAGTGATGACAGATGGCGAGGTTTGATGGAGAAGATTAATGACTCATTAACAAGATTTGCCACCGAGTCTTTAAGACTAAGAGAAGAAGAGCTACGTAATCGCCAAGCAGAGCGCGAGGTCCAAGCTCGGTGGCAAGTTTTATTTGAAAATTGCACCAAAATAATGGAAAAATTTCATAGTAAATAGTACCTATGTGTATATCTAGTTATTATGAAATTTATCCACTACTTTGATGCAATTTGTATATTATAAAGTGGTAAAAAATTTAAAGCAAGTGTTACTTTTTGGGTTTTTTTACCAATTTACTTGTTAACAACTTCTTCATTTTCCTTTCAAACCTAATCATCTGTCACTCAGGATCGTTTTTATAGAAAGATCCTTATAAGATCATGTGCTTGTTGCCTTATGTTGTGTAGGATTAGGTGGACCTAGTTTTATATTGTTATGATTAAAGAATTTAAAACATGTCTGGTATTCTGTTATGTAATTAATTATGAATAAGTAATAAAGTGATTGATTTAAATACTGTGTGTTAACATTGCATTTTTTCATTAATAAAACAACATTACATCATTTCCAAACTATGTAATAGGGTATAGAATTGAACAAAAATTCCTATTAATATTATAAACAGGAACGGTTGCAAGTAAGTATATAAAATATGTATGCATTGTTACACTTTCACTCAACTACTGAACAATTTGCAATGAAACTTCGAATATAGATTGCTGGAGACCTAGAATACACAGGCTTCTTTTATCCCGATTTTTCCAAGGGATTTAGGCGAGTGAAACTGCGGGGCGATGCTAGTAATTTCATAAATCTCTGGCACCATGAAGTCTCTGAGCTAAAGTGTCACGTGTTGCGCGACCCAGTATAAGGAAGGAAGGCTCTCCCTGTCCCTGCTCAGGAACTTCTAGCCGATGAAACTCTGGATTAACTGGAAACAAGAATAAAATTGTAAGAATAAGACAAAGTTGAATAATATTATTAAATGCATTGTCTGCAATAGATTGTGGTTTATATCATATAGACCACATAGTTCATGTTAAATTGGATGCCATAGCCTGTAGCTGAAATGAAATAAGAGATTTCTTTTAATGAATTCAATGCATAGATACATACCTACAATATCTCTCGGAGCTGGCACATTGAAGTCCAAAGTGAGATTGTGCAATACTGCACAGGCCGTTATTATTTGTGCACATTTCTTGGGTTTATAATGTAAGACCCGTTGCTTACAAAGACATCGCCATCGGTTCTTCATTCTCCCAAAGGTATTTTCAATAATGACTCTTGTTTTACTATGAATCTTGTTGTATGTCTCTTGTGAAGTACCCGAGGTTGGATTGTTGTAAGGTGTCATTAACCATGGCCTTTGTGGATATCCAGAGTCACCTGATAATAACAAAACAATATCTTTAAATAAATACTAGTAGGTAATTGTATTTACTTCAAGTTGTACAACTATGTAACTGATGTATTAATAATGCATAGATTTTAATCATTATGATTTAATTTGAGTACCTACCTAGGAGCCAGCAACATTCTCCGTTTCTATGCAACATTTGCATGTAATCATTCAGATCGCTGTTCTCCCATACAAATGCATCATGAGCCGCTCCACCAAATTTGGGGTTAACATTTAAGATACGGGTGTCATGATCACAAACCTGCAATATAACATTTATTTATAGCAGAATAAAATTCAATGCCATGTATATGTATGTATGTATATAATACTTGCATATTTATTTGAAAATGAAAGTTACAAATCCTTACCATTTGTACATTTATGGAATGGTAATGCTTTCTGCAGTAAAAATGATGCTCCATGTTTTTAGGTGGAGTAAATATGGGAAAATGTGACCCATCAATAGACCCTAGTACTCCAGGGATTCCATATTTGTCATAGTATCTAAAAATAAGTGTCAGTCAATAATTTGTTCATAGAAATCAAACAAATTGGTTCATTTTAGTGAGTAAAATACTGACCTTTGCTTTACTTGTTCCCTGGCTTCAGATGTACTGGGGAAGCTTATATATCTACGCACCACATTTGGATGGTTTAGTGCCCGGGTAACTTCATTCACATATCTACTAATTGCCTCTTGAGAAAAACAATTAGCTAAACCTATTACTCTTTGGTAATCACCATTGGCATAAAATAGAAGGGCACACAAAACCTGAAAATATAATTATAGAGTTACCTATCTATATTTGAAATCCAATAGTCTAATCTCTCACTCATTCCACTTGACCTAAGTCAGTTTTAAACTCACCTTTGTTTCCAATGATACTCTTTGTGAGCTACGTAGATCTGTTAACTCACTTATAATGTTACACAAATGATAATAAGCCGATTTATTTAGACGATATCTCTGGATGAAATGTGTGTCTGTAATATCCGACACCGACAACATATTTCTCCGCAAAGCAAGCTGCCGACGTCGATTTCGACGGCGGGCGACTTGAGCAGCCTCTGCTACCATGCGTAGAGCAAAAAACACACGGGAAGACATCATTTTTAAACAAAAAATCGTGATTTAGTTTATCACTCACAATAAAAAGTTTGGTGAGAAAGGAAACTATGAGTTTGATACTATTCGTTAACTTTTACGATGCGTCAACTGTCAAACATGTAACTCGTACTGCCAAATTCTGCGAAACTATAAGGATCATCGAGTTCACGTACGAATACTTCCGGTAGAGCTCGAATAGTTTTACTCGAAAAAACTCATACTACCGATTTTAGTTCATAAAAGTTACCGTTAGAGGCGCTGATGGTAAATGTATGGAAGTAAACTGCCAGTTTGATCGAGACGGTAAACTATGACAACCTAGCATAAGGGTACTGAATAATAATATCATAGTATGAAAATGATGATATCAAAACCTACCTAACTTAAGTATCTTTTCCAGTATGTGCTTCTGAGTTTTGTCCCTGAGTTTCGAGTATTTCTCTTTAGCCTTCATAATAATAGCTTGTTCATGTTTTTGTAGCTCTCCAGCCAGGACAGTGTCATCGCGGACCAATGACGAACTTTCTTCGAAGTCTAAATCAATTAGATGTGTTGCGATTGCTTGATTTTTCAATACAGGGAATTTTTTAAGATATTCTTCTGTAGAGTGTCGATTTGCCAAGACAGCGAAACGCTCTTGTCTACTTTTCTTCCAGGCGTCTCGAAGATAGTCTGTGATTTCGTTACCCTGAAAGTCTTCAACAATGTTTAGGCAACTTTCGCGGTCTGCATCTGTAATCTCTGTTGCAGTTATTTCTGATGAATCAGAGCTAGTGCCTCCCTTTTTTGTAAAAGAAATTATGTTTTTAGAACGCAACTTTTTTCGTTCGTTATTCCAATTATCCCAAAGGCAACCATAGTATCGTCTACCTTTTGAAGGTAGCTGGCGACTGCCAAACGATTGCCTGTTTGCGGTTAAGTCTGTTCCTACTGAAAAATAGTAGAATTTCTTGTCTTCCTCGGGAAACAGTTCTATGACATATTGAGCCCACTGTTCAAGTTGCGCTGGCTTCAATATAGCCCCTGGAGTTATATCTATGAGATGTGTTACGACGCATCTAGCTAAGGAGCATCTTTCCGTTTTAGTAAGACGTGTGCTGGATAGCAGTGGTGTAAGGCGGATTTGTTCCTTTAATAGTTTCTTTAATGGATTGCTGCGATCGTGCGTATCTTCTGCGCTACTCTCCGAAGGTACAAACGATATTGTAGTAGTAGCGGAACTTGTTGAAAAAGCCTCCTCTGCCTGAAACAATGATTATTTTAAATTTGGTTAACAAGAAGGTGATTTTGTTTCATATTAATGTCGTTTTCTCATTTGTGACACGGTAGTATGTACCTACAGTCGAGGTCAAATATATATTTACAATTGAGTGTTTCAAAAATACCTTTACATTTAAATAAAGTCAGTTTACGGACGATAGTTTAACGTGACAACAGGCGGTCACCAATACAAATACTGACCGCGCCCGACGTTGCTTCGGGTCGGTGGTCGGTCACCTCGGTGATCGGACGACCCATACCAACCCCCCTCGCTCCCCTCCGCAGTATATCTGTCCCTGTACCGCTCAGTATATCTTTGACCTCACCTGTACGTAATCCTTCGTGCGCGAGTCCGACTCGCACTTGACCGGTTTTTTAATCTAGGCCGACCACCACCACTCAGGCACCATAGTTATTCATTCACATGCATACCTAATACATTAAATTTAGAGAATGCAAACTTGAAACCAGGACCGCAGCGACGACAAAAGTTATGGTGGTGACATCACACATTATGCTGGCCACAGATGATCCAGTATACTTGTGCAAACCAGCTACCCATCTCATCTCTTACTTCGTAACAGAATTTGACGGGTAGCTGGTTTGCGCAAGTATACTTGCATCGTCTGTGGCCAGCATTACATGACTTGTCCAATGTCGAAGAGAATGTTAGTATAGAAATAAATTTACCCCATGCACTAGTTTTTCCTTCCATGCCAACCAGCAGACACGAAATTTGGTACGAAGGCCCACTGAAGGTATAAGAACCTTCAAGTCATCGAGCAATAGATTTGGCAGCGCCTCTAAATCCACTTTCTCATCTGAAATATTTGACTGGGTTTATACCATAGGTATGTTGTCGTCAAAACTAAACGTTTATGTGAAAGTTTGGGTACCGTCCTTAACGCATAACTTTTTTGATCCTAAATACAAAAGGTCGAAAATATATGGCATAATTACAAAACGCATAATATTTATAAGGCATAAACTAAAAAAAGCATAAACTCTTTTGGCATAATTTCAATTGGCATAACATACAGAAGGCATAAACAAATAATTCCTAATACTCACAAAGCATAACATACGAAGCGCATAACATTCTAAAAGCCTAACATCAAATACCATAACCTACAAAACGCATAACATACAAAAAGTAAGTATAACATACTAATATTCAAAACTCATAAAAAAACTGTCTATGGAAACATTGTTTCTGGAGCTCCTCTCAATCGATTGGCATCATAAAAAGTGGGGGTTAATAGAATACCACTACCATTCAAAAAAAAAACTAAGTTTTTTTTACTATTATTTTTTTCGAAAATTCAAAAAAAAAAATTAAATCTCTTTACGTTTCCTATGTTTTTCTACCATATTCCATAAAAAAAAAAAAAAAAAAATTCAATGTTTTTCTTTGGTACACCCCGACCCAATATTGTCAGATCAGTTAATGTATTATATTACTAGCTGACCCGACAGACGTTGTCCTGCCCGTTATATATAAAAAAACCTACAACCCTACCCTACTACTACCCTATCCTACTACTACCCTACCCTACTACTACCCTACCCTACTACTACCCTACCATAACCTACTACTACCCTACCCTACTACTACCCTACCAATACGACTTTCTAATATTTATCTATCTCAATACCAAAATTCATCAAAATCGGTTCAGCATTTTTATATTATGCCTTATGAAATTATGCCAATTGAGTTATGCCTTATGAAATTATGACAAAAAAGTTTATGCGAAGTGTGGCAAACCTCATCACGTGCGACTACAGGGGCTCTAAAGTACTGTTTTCCAAGTGTCAGCAGTACTTTAGAGCCCCTGTAGTCGCACGTGATGAGGTTTGACAAAAAAATTGTCTATGGAAACATTGTTCCTGGAGCTCTTCTCAATCGATTGGCATCATAAAAAGTGGAGGTCAATAGAATACCACTACCACTCGATTTTTTTCCAAGTGTCAGCAGTACTTTAGAGCCCCTGTAGTCGCACGTGATGAGGTTTGACAAAAAAACTGTCTATGGAAACATTGTTTCTGGAGCTCCTCTCAATCGATTGGCATCATAAAAAGTGGGGGTTAATAGAATACCACTACCATTCAAAAAAAAAACTAAGTTTTTTTTACTATTATTTTTTTCGAAAATTCAAAAAAAAAATTAAATCTCTTTACGTTTCCTATGTTTTTCTACCATATTCCATAAAAAAAAAAAAAAAAAATTCAATGTTTTTCTTTGGTACACCCCGACCCAATATTGTCAGATCAGTTAATGTATTATATTACTAGCTGACCCGACAGACGTTGTCCTGCCCGTTATATATAAAAAAACCTACAACCCTACCCTACTACTACCCTATCCTACTACTACCCTACCCTACTACTACCCTACCCTACTACTACCCTACCATAACCTACTACTACCCTACCCTACTACTACCCTACCAATACGACTTTCTAATATTTATCTATCTCAATACCAAAATTCATCAAAATCGGTTCAGCATTTTTATATTATGCCTTATGAAATTATGCCAATTGAGTTATGCCTTATGAAATTATGACAAAAAAGTTTATGCGAAGTGTGGCAAACCTCATCACGTGCGACTACAGGGGCTCTAAAGTACTGTTTTCCAAGTGTCAGCAGTACTTTAGAGCCCCTGTAGTCGCACGTGATGAGGTTTGACAAAAAAATTGTCTATGGAAACATTGTTCCTGGAGCTCTTCTCAATCGATTGGCATCATAAAAAGTGGAGGTCAATAGAATACCACTACCACTCGATTTTTTTCCAAGTGTCAGCAGTACTTTAGAGCCCCTGTAGTCGCACGTGATGAGGTTTGACAAAAAAACTGTCTATGGAAACATTGTTTCTGGAGCTCCTCTCAATCGATTGGCATCATAAAAAGTGGGGGTTAATAGAATACCACTACCATTAAAAAAAAAAACTAAGTTTTTTTTACTATTATTTTTTTCGAAAATTCAAAAAAAAAATTAAATCTCTTTACGTTTCCTATGTTTTTCTACCATATTCCATAAAAAAAAAAATTCAATGTTTTTCTATGGTACACCCCGACCCAATATTGTCAGATCAGTTAATGTATTATATTACTAGCTGACCCGACAGACGTTGTCCTGCCCGTTATATATAAAAAAAACCTACAACCCGGGTAGGGTTGTAGGTTTTTTTATACTACCCTACCCTACTACTACCCTACCCTACTACTACCCTACCCTACTACTACCCTATCCTACTACTACCCTACCCTACTACTACCCTACCCTACTACTACCCTACCCTACTACTACCCTACCCTACTACTACTACCCTACCATAACCTACTACTACCCTACCCTACTACTACCCTACCAATACGACTTTCTAATATTTATCTATCTCAATACCAAAATTCATCAAATATGTGTAAAAGTTTAAGTGTGATGCCGTGACCAAGGGAAATAGGTATTGATTTTTATATAATAAGATATAGATTAATAATATTATTTCTTAAGTTTAGAGTATGTAAAATATCTTCTGACATATTATCAATAGAATTAATTATTCATTTAATAGAATTATTTAATAGAAATAGTTTTTTTATTTATTACAATTTGATATTTGACATTAAATTAGCATGCCTCGGACATAGATTTTTTTTGTATATTTGCCTTGAATATTTGTACGCTATAGGTATCATGCATGATACAATAAGGAAAGTAAATTAATGCTTTTAGGATTTGATTTTAAGTACGCAATTCATACTAAGTCAGCATGGGAACTACAGCCTTTTGCTCTTTCAAACTAAGAGGAGGCCTGTGTCCAGCAATGGGTAAATAAGTTGGAGATGATGATAAAAGCTCTCTGCAGTTCCATAGGTACTGACTCAGTTTGACTCGTATGGTGGACTTTTTAACAATCACACAAAACAATTTAAGTCATTTATAGTCAGTCATACACAAACACATTATAAAAACAGAGCCATAGTTAGCGTTGCCATCTCTAAAAATCAAAAAGCCGGACAAAGCCGAACGCTAAGAAAAACAGGATTTTTGACAAATATTATCAAGTAAAACACATATTAAAAAGCCTGACTTTTGAGTCTCAAAGTTTAAATGATCTACCCTTATTGATTTTTACCGTCAATATTTTGTAGGTTGTGAAAGCCTAACAAAAGCCGGACGGGCCGGATAAGAGGTCAAAAAGCCTAATACTGTCCGGCTTTATCCGGACGGATGGAAACGCTAGCCAGCAATAGTAACAAAAAGCGCACACACAAATGCAGTTAACCATTCAGCATAAATACACATACACCACTTAATTTTAAGTAAAAAGAAAAATTCCTACCTTTAAATATGTCTATTAATTCATCAGGCATAAGCCAACTTCTTAGTAAATCTTCTACGCTGGTATGTGCTGTATTTGGGTTTTGCATGTCTGAAAAGGACTTCTATGGTTCCATGCCAACCAGCAGACACGAAATTTGGTACGAAGGCCCACTGAAGTTTGACTCAGTTTGACTCGGCTGGTGGACTATCTAAAAATCACACAAAACAAAAAGTTATATATTTTGCCTAATAGGTACTGTACTTTGAAGTTATACGGAGTGGTTATTTGTTTTGGACTTATTTTTAAGTACATTACTTAAAATATACGTGAAAATCAGCTCGGAGAATTAACGTGAGGTAAGTAATTTTTTTATGTATCTTGATGACCCGATATCTCAGAATTGGCCGTCGCAGCAGGCTAGCGAGTAGGCATGCGTTCTTTGTACATACTAACACTACTCAATCGACTTGCAATACTTTATGGATTTTAAATTAGGTAGGTACTAATTTAAAATCCATAAAGTATTGCAAATAATTTTATACCAACCGCTCCATAACTTCAAAGTAGGTACAAGTGTTTGTTGCGATCCCAAACTTTAAGCCGTATTCAGAAAGAAATCTGGAAACTTATAAGCGCTTACCAGCGCTTGTCAGCGCTGGTCCGTTCTACACAAAGGAAGTAGGTTGGCAGGCAGACCAAGCAAAATGTCGGACTCATCGGACGATGATTTGACGTCAGCAGCCCAGCGCGTGTTGAAGCTTGTCGGAACTTGTCGGCACCGATCAGTCAAGCGCCGGTAAGCGCTTATAAGTTTCCAGCTTTCTTTCTGAATAGGCCTTCTGAACAGCCTTAGGCAACGTTTTTTCAATTGTCGCGAAGTATTTATGTATGCAGTATTTTAGTAAATAAGCACATGGACACAGTAGGAGTCAAGAAAAAAAGAATAGGTACAGGAATAGGTACCTATAGGCAAACAAGCTTGTCCCGCCCGCGTTGATTTCACACAAACCGCTGCCATGCCATTGCCACACAAACAATTTTACACAACAAAAAATGGCGCGCTCTCACCGCGTCACGAACAAGCGAACCTTGATCACGAAAACGTTTGAAGCACTTATGATAAGATTATATTGAGGACAATCACTTACTTATGCGTAGAGTTTTCTTTTCTTTCTTTCGTCTTGCGCGTCGCAAAGTAAGTGAGTGCAAGATGGCGGCCGAGCCGCGGCCGGCGCGTCGGCCGCACAGTGACCAAAAATCAAGAAGTAGCGGGACGATAATCAATGGTTATGGATTTTTGTTTTTATGATAGTAAAAATTGTAAAATTGATCTATTATAATTTATATATAGGTAGGTATATAACAATTTATTTTACATAATTTCACAAAATATATACCTATCTTAGTTACACTTAACTCTCTTCACATTCACATAGTTCACTTTAAAAAGATTTTATGTTAGTATGTATGTAAAATGAATAAATAAACAAGTTAATAAAGTTAAGTTAAGTTATAACTTTATTAAAATTGAACAGATCTTCATTTTTCACTGAAGTACCACCTTCTAAAAAAATACTTTTTGGTCACCGTGGGCCGACCGGCTCGGTCGTTCAGCGAACGACGCGAGCGCCTCTCTCGGGGCTAATACGAAATATTAAAAGCCAAATTCGTATCGTAGGTACCGTCCCGCTCACTCGTATTAAATAATATTAGCCTGAGCGAGACGGCATGATACGAAGTTCGAATATAGTGACTTTGTTGTCGACTATTTTATTCAAAAAGCAAAACGTAAAAGCTTTTAAAATTATGTATTAAAAAACTATACAATCCATAGTACTAATAATTGTCTGTCTGTCTGTTTGTCTGTTAGTTACCCATTTACGTTTAATTAAACCGTGCGCTGAACGATTTAGATCAGGGGTTCCCTAACTTATTTGAGCCGCGCCCCCTTTCGACCATAAAAAAAATCCGCGCCCCTCCCCGCCCTCCAGTCCAGATTATCAGGTCTGAATAAAAAAAAAAATCTTATTGCTTACTAGCTGACCCGACAGACGTTGTCCTGTCGTTTAGTATAAAAAAATAAAATTCATCAAAATCGGTTTAGCATTTTTTCTTTCATAAGAACCTACTCCTGACAATAGCAAACACAACAAAAAAAGAATTATCGAAATATGTCTCAAAGTTTAAGTGTGATGCCGTGACCAAGGGAAATAGGGGTTGATTTTTATATAATAGATATATATATATATAGATTGAAGTTTTACAAAGTCATACATAAGGTATTTGGTAAGTAAGTAAACATTCTCTCAGCGATCCCGTGTGGCCCGTGCCCCCTGGAACCCCTGGAAAGGGGTTCCAGGGGGCACGGCACTTAGGGAACCACTGATTTAGATGAAATTAGGTATGAAGTCTTCGATCAACAATATGGAGTGGATAGGTAGTTTTGAGACATTCGAAAGGACATAGCATAGAAAATCATATTATAATAATACCTATTATAACCTCACAACCCCGTTTTATAGTTAATTCATTCGAATGGGTTACATGTTTGTACTGGAAAACTGAAATTATTGTTTACGAATTTCTGTACTACCTATTTTGTTTCACGCTATTATTTGGATAGCGCGTGTGGCGTTATTATTTCTTGCTACTTACAAACAAATCCTTATAATTATCATATACCTACCTAGTTGTGTGAGTATAGACAACATCGTAACAAAATTCCCCGGGAACAACTAAGCGAAAAGTACAGCATGTTGACCCTTGCCTCTAGGCGAAAGCTTCTGCAAGGACAAATTCCGGTTTTAGAATACTAAATTCATTTATTAACACGTTCGCGTGAACAACTTCTTACGACGTCGTTTTAAATTAATTGTGAATCGGCGCAACGTCACCCGACGTCCTTTAACAGTAATACCTTATTTCGGTGGAACACCTTATGACGTCTAAAAAAAGAACAAAATCCTCTGGCACGTAGGTAGGTATTTTTTGCGCCGCAACAGAGACGATTCCTGATAATTAATTATGAATATTGCGGCGGAACGTGTTTAGACGTCGCAAAATTTTGTATGGGAAAATGCTGCGCCTGAGCAGTACAAATTATTTTGGAAGCTGCTCACGCGAATGTGTTAATGATAATGTACCTAGGTATCTATCAACTGTTCGTGATACGATAGAATACCATAAATGTGTGACTCGTTTGACGTCACGCATGCGCCGAGCTCACCGCCGGTCGAGATATTGTTGTATAGCTGCGCCCCACGGTTTCACCCGCGTTTGTCTCGATCCCTTTAAAATAGAGTAGACACTCGAATTCGGAATTAAGGTTAACGAAAAGTATGAAACGGGTGTGTCCCACTCGTCACCACCAGCGTCGTCCCCACTGGGGACGACGCTGGTGGTGACGAGTGGGACACACCCGTATGAAACTCATAGTTTCCCTTCTCACCAAACTTTTTATAGTGAGTTGAGATAACGAGTGCCGATAAAAACGATGTGTTCACGCGTAATTTTTGCTCTACGGATGGCAGCAGAGGCTGCTGAAATAATCCGCCGCCGAAATCGACATCGACAGCTAGTTTTGCGGCGAAAAAGTTGTCGGTATCGGATTTAGTATTTTCGTCGTCTTACAAAACCGGCCTACATTTAAACAACACTTTCAGTGGCCTAAAGGGCATAAAACGGATAATATTGAAAACAAAGGTGAGTTTAAAAGTGACTTAAGTAGTAGACTACATTCTAAGATTTTGTTCAACCAAGTTATGATACCAACATTTGCATTAATTACCTAAATAACTAATTAAGTACACACTCACTTACCTAATCACTGGGAACGTGTGCAAAACATCACCAACAAATAGCACCATTATCGATGAATCCTTGTCATTTACCAATTACCTACTTGCAAGAAGTAATGTAACTTGACCAGCCTTGACACAATGATACCTAATAGGTATATCAAGACTTCAGTCTTGCTAAATTAATGTAATTTAGACTCAGTTTATGATATTTCTGTTGTCTTGTACCTACAGATACAATCTCTCTTATTTTTTCAGGTTATATGTGCCCGCTATTGTATGCCAATGGTCATTTGATTACCAAAGGGTGATAAAATAAGTCTAGCTAAGAAAACCCTAGACATTATTAAAAACACCTTTGGGAGAATGAAGAACCAATGGCAATGTCTCTGTAAGCAGCAGGTATTACACAATAAACCTAAAAAATGTGTACGGCTTTGGAGTATTACACAATTTAACTTTGGACTTAAATGTGACAGCTTCAAGAGATACTGTAGGTATGTATCTATCTACTCATTGTCTGATTTTATTTCAACTATGACCAATTTACCATGAACTAGCATAACTCATATAAATCTCTCAATCTATTGCAGAATGTGAAACTAAGACCTATACAACTTTTAATATTCAAAATGTCAAAGCCATTTTTCAACTACCTAGTGTTAATCTTACAATTTTTATTTTCAGTTGGTCCAAGTTTCATCGGGTAGATACTTTGGCTCAGAGACTTCATGTTGCACGGAAACTGCCAGTAAGGAAGTATTAACTGTGATAGTTCATCGAGCTTACGATACGAATTTTCGTTTTGTACTATTGTAACTGGTACTAACCCTACAGAAGCTGGTTTTTCAGAGAACCACTTATTGTTGTTGGTGAGTAGGTACCTACCTTTTACCACACCTTTTATTATTCCAGAGTTCAAGTCTGTGGACTCACATTGTTATCCTTCTATAAAGAATGAGGTAGGTAGTAGAGTACCTCCTGTAGGTATCTCATGTTTGTAACAATTTTCTTATTATAATTGCAGAGGTCCAGGAAGATCTTCAGGTCAGGAGTGGAATAGACCGTCACCAACTCCAGCAATAGTTGAAGAGCTTGCGCCGGCCACTGAGGGGCACACACCCCGACCGAAGAACCTCTCCAAGACGACGAGGTGCATTAAGATCTCCTCAACGGCGGCTCCAAACAAGGAATACAGCTTTTCAAGAAGCGTCACAACATTTTCTTCATTCTGATGAAGAATGGAGAAAATTTTTGATGGAAACTCAACATGACAAAGATTAAAATGAGAAGGAGAGACTAAGACTTCGTGGTATTTACAATTTTATCTTTTTAAGTAAGTTTCCATGAAATAGACTGTGTTCTTTGCTTGTTAAGATAGAATAAGTATACTAATAGTATCTAGTTATGTTACCTATTATGTTCCTAAATTAGTAGATAGGTACCTAATTATGACAAAATAATAAAACTGAATAATATTTAAAACAGAGATTTATTTCATATATTACTATTTGTTCACTGTTTTTGTTTTTGTCGTGTTTTTTATATATTGTTTTACGTCCACTAGTGTTTAATTTACTATTTATTATTGTTTACTGCCTCTTTGGTCTGTTTTTATCACTAATTAAACACTAATATAGTTCTTAAATTCGAGTTTTTATTTTTGTACCAGTTCATTCACCGGCCAATAACAAAATTTCAGTTTTTTCACAATAAAATGCCTAATTTGCTAGTTATATAATGTTTTTACACACTGTCTACCGCTCTAATCTTAACTGGTTTTCTTTCACTACCTATTTGTTTGTTAAATAGGTACAAACATAAAAAATGTTTGTGTCCCAGTGTAACTACACTAATATCTTCGCCGTCTGAGGTCCGATCCGGACGCGGGAGGCACCACCAGGTAGAAGAGAGTCCCGGCCTCGATCCCACACCAAATCCCGACCTCCGTATCCCGAGCCTACAGCAGGAACCCACGCAAGTCTCCAGACCGTCAACAATGGCGGTCCCCAGACTTGCGGCGCCTGTATCTTCTGAACGGAAGCTCGTAGACCTTCGAGAGTTTCTGTGCCGGGTGCAGGAGAGGCCAGAGCATCCACCGGGACGCACTCCCGACCTCCCGGGAATGACGGGAACAAATCCGGGAAGTTTGCAAGTTCATTCACCGGCCAATAACAAAATTTCAGTTTTTTCACAATAAAATGCCTAATTTGCTAGTTATATAATGTTTTTACACACTGCCTACCGCTCTAATCTTAACTGGTTTTCTTTCACTACCTATTTGTTTGTTAAATAGGTACAAACATAAAAAATGTTTGTGTCCCAGTGTAACTACACTAATATCTTCGCCGTCTGAGGTCCGATCCGGACGCGGGAGGCACCACCAGGTAGAAGAGAGTCCCGGCCTCGATCCCACACCAAATCCCGACCTCCGTATCCCGAGCCTACAGCAGGAACCCACGCAAGTCTCCAGACCGTCAACAATGGCGGTCCCCAGACTTGCGGCGCCTGTATCTTCTGAACGGAAGCTCGTAGACCTTCGGGAGTTTCTGTGCCGGGTGCAGGAGAGGCCAGAGCATCCACCGGGACGCACTCCCGACCTCCCAGGAATGACGGGAACAAATCCGGGAAGTTTGACAGCTCGAAATTACACGTCACGTTCCAAAAATTTTCTTATTGAATAAAATGCCTAATTTGCTAGTTATATAATGTTTTTACACACTGCCTACCGCTCTAATCTTAACTGGTTTTCTTTCACTACCTATTTGTTTGTTAAATAGGTACAAACATAAAAAATGTTTGTGTCCCAGTGTAACTACACTAATATCTTCGCCGTCTGAGGTCCGATCCGGACGCGGGAGGCACCACCAGGTAGAAGAGAGTCCCGGCCTCGATCCCACACCAAATCCCGACCTCCGTATCCCGAGCCTACAGCAGGAACCCACGCAAGTCTCCAGACCGTCAACAATGGCGGTCCCCAGACTTGCGGCGCCTGTATCTTCTGAACGGAAGCTCGTAGACCTTCGGGAGTTTCTGTGCCGGGTGCAGGAGAGGCCAGAGCATCCACCGGGACGCACTCCCGACCTCCCAGGAATGACGGGAACAAATCCGGGAAGTTTGACAGCTCGAAATTACACGTCACGTTCCAAAAATTTTCTTATTGAAAATTTTGTCACATATTTTTTTTATTTATTTAGGTCTGAGACCGATATGGCCAATTTGGAATAGCCAGGGTCAAGTTTTAGAATATTTGGTCGGGGTGTACCAAAGAAAAACATTGAATTTTTTTTTTTTATGGAATATGGTAGAAAAACATAGGAAACGTAAAGAGATTTAATATTTTTTTTGAATTTTCGAAAAAAATAATAGTAAAAAAAACTTAGTTTTTTTTTTTAATGGTAGTGGTATTCTATAGAGATTTATCTTAAAACTAGAATATTTACACCTAAATCTATACTATATACAAATGCTGGACGCCAGGAGGATTGTTACGGGAATCCTGCCACCTCGTTCCACGGCTCTTTGCTCAGCGACTATTTAAGGGCATGTCCCGAGGCTATGGACAAATTGCAGTAATTAATTATTTTGTCCATGGCTCCAGTGACAACGAAGATAACAAACAATATAGTGCAACTCACCCCTATCTGCATTCGCAGCACACAAACACAAATTTCGAAATAAAAGAATATTACAAAAGACAATCAATTTCTGGATCTCAGTTTTTATTCGAGAATGTCGGTGGTTTGTGCGAGCTAAATGACGGCACGACCCCAAATGACCTTCCAACCGATCAGCTGGAATATTTAAATAATTTATGTGTCTTATTAGATAAAATTCGCTCAACAAAAAGATACCCATCAGTTGAGATTCGATACCACACACTGCGGAATGCGAAGCAACGAACAGGACCACTAGGCTATCATTGCTTACGAATGTTTGTCGAAATTAGCGATGACTATCGTCGTAGGTACCGACCGCTCCACGTCACACAGGCAGCGCCCGATGTATAGCGGACTTTGAATCGAACATAATAATAGTTTAACGAAAATAAAATTGGAGCACGACATGTTGTCTCCGTTTTCCCGCCGAAAACACTAACACTAACAGTAATTGGCACTCGGGGAACGCGAATATGTAGATTTCAAGGCGAAAAATTAACTTTAAAAATTATTTAAAAATTTCTTGTGAAAGAGCGCGTCAAGGGTGAACCGACCATTTGCGCGGCGAATTCAAACTCGTTTGTTTGTTTGTTAGGTTTGTTCGTTTGTTAGTTTGTTAGGTTTGTTCGTTTGTAAGAACATTTTCTTATATGTAAAACACATATAAGAAAATGAAATAAAATGGCTAAAAAGTTTGTACAAGTTGTATATAGGGATGTCACAATCTTAAAATAGGCGGTTTTTACCCTTTTTCAAATTTCCGTTAAAAATCAACTCTACAAATATTGCTCTACAATGTGCTCTATTTGTAGAGTATGTCTTTGTCTACACTTATATGCTATTCTCCGTCTTATAACTTGATAAACAACGAAGTTATGTCGTTTTTAGCCGTTTTTTTAGGGTTTTTTGTTCAAAAACAAAATGGCCGCCGGTCCTAAGCCGGTCCGACACACCTTGGGGGACAGCCCTAAGCCTGGGTTGAGCCCTCGAACAAGTCTCAGGCTTGTAGCCCTTCTAGTTCCGGAGATATGTCCACTTTAAGATTTCCAAGATGGCGTCCAAAATGGCGGCCGGAAACTTTCGGTGGCTATATCTCCGAGACTATACGTGCTATACCCCTGTTGTGCGAGTGTTTTAGGACGGTCTCGGCGTGCTCTATCGATTAGTGGGGGAATCCGCCCACCAAAGTTTTGTCCCTCCGATTTGGGTTTTGGGGCCCGGGGGGTGTAGAGTCGAGCGGGGGATGTACCCTAGAAGAAACCCCAAACTCGTATCTCTACCGGTTTCCGAGATATAACCTCTCAAAGTTTTTCAAAATGGCGGCCAAGATGGCGGACGCCGACTTTGAGTGGTTATATCTCCCTACCTAATAAAGGTAACCCCCTAGTGTGAGGGTTTTTTAGGACGGGCTCAACGAGCTCCGTCGGCTGGTGGGAGATTTCGGCCCCTAAAGTTCGACACCTCCAAAATCAGAATTAAGTGGCGGAGGGGGTAGAATACCCAGTGGGAAGGTGCCTAAATCAAACCCCGTCTTCCTACGACCGACGGTTTAGGAGATATGGGCGGCCAAAGAAAAACAAGATGGCGATTCAAGATGGCCGCCAAGGTTTCAAACCTTTATATCTCCGCCGCCGGTGGTCGTACAAAGTCGTGCGAGGGTTCGTTTGAATGGGCTCGTCGAGCTCTACCCAATGCACGATACAGTGAAACTATGTAGAGCTCTAAAAATGTTTTTTTGACTCTAGGTAGAGTCAGTTCCTAAACCTACTTAATTCTATGTTGCGCCTTAAAATTAGTGCCTGCCGTTGTCCAGATATTCCCAAGTCCCTGAAAATCCGGGTTTTTTGCCCCCCTCTCCCGGGGGAATGTTCCACCACCTTTGGATTCTATAGGAGAGTTGTAGATCTCGGCGATCTACACAATTTACAAAAAATCTCGTAATTTAAGCCTAATGGTTGCCGAGCGATTTAATTTTGAAAATCCGGATTTACGTAAATAATTTCCTAAAATAACCACCCCCCAATTTTGATGCAAAAAATTTGGAAAAAATATGGTAGGCAGAGGCCCCCCGAAAAAATGACCTCCACGAAGAGAAAAATCGAAAAAGTCAATTTGGGGGGCAGTTACGACCCCTGGAAGTTAGGAATTTTCGTGACTTTTTTCGCCCCCGATGTCAACCTTATATCTCTCTTATTAATGTCAGAAATTACTCTAAAAATCTGAAATAAACTAAAACTAGTGTGGATTGAACCCTTCTATTTTTAAAAGAATTTTAACTTAATATTTTGGGGTATTTTTGTTGATTTTTCCAGCTGGTCGAAAATTTGTCACACTTATGCTAATAAAATCAAAAATATCACAGTAAAAAATTTAAAATTGGTGTCAAAAGTTTCGGGGCAGTCAGGTCTTACACATATAAAGAAATAAAAAAATATAGTATAAAAATAAAAAAGTTATTGATAAAAAACAAAATTTTTGAAATTCGGGTCATAAGTTTGTAACTAAAATAAAAAATATTTTTTCCCGGGGAAAGTGTCCTAATTTTTGGTCACAAACTAATTCAACAGAAAGTCTACACAAATACAATTTAAAAAGTTTATACCACAGATCGTTTTCAAAAGTTATCACGGTTACAAAGTTCTAAATTGGTACTTTTGAAAAATAAATTTTTTTGAAGTTCAATAACTTTTCAACCACTTAATTTCTGGTCACTTTTCTTTTTTCCTCCTGGTCCTCTCCGCTTCCTCTAAGCGATGGCAATGTTCAAAAATCCCGAAGTCCTGTTTTCAGTTTTTCCGACCACGTGTCGGAAGATGATTATGTCCCGTAGCTCCGGCGTCCTTTTCCTTAAAAATCCGATGTTGGTCTCGGGAGATAGGTCTCACCGAGACGCGTCGTTTGACCCCAAGTGATGGTTAGGTTGTCGATGAAACGCCGGAGTTATCGGCGTTTTTGTCATAAAAATCCATGGACTTAGTCACCTTTTTCACTGAAAATTTTGTGAAAACATTGAAAAAATCACTTTTCTCACACTTTTCTTTTCGCACTTTATCACTCACGACTTTTAAAGTTGTGTAGAAGTTTTTCCAGCGTGATTGGACGTTTTTTGCCGTTTTTTCGTATTTATAAATACGGAGCGCTCCAAATTCGTGACGCTCTCGCCGGCGGGAGGTGCGCGCGTCGGTCGTTTGTTAGGTTTGTTTGTGAGGTTTGTTTGTTTGTTAGGTTTGTTCGTATGTTAGGTTTGTTCGTTTGTTAGGTTTGTTCGTTTGTTAGGTTTGTTCGTTTGTTAGGTTTGTTTGTTTGTTAGGTTTGTAGGTAATAAAATAAATGAAATGAATGAAATGAATGAAATGAATGAAATGAATGAAATGAATGAAATGAATGAAATGAATGAAATGAATGAAATGAATGAAATGAATGAAATGAATGAAATGAATGAAATGAATGAAATGAATGAAATGAATGAAATGAATGAAATGAATGAAATGAATGAAATGAATGAAATGAATGAAATGAATGAAATGAATGAAATGAAAGAAATGAATGAAATGAATGAAATGAATGAAATGAATGAAATGAATGAAATGAATGAAATGAATGAAATGAATGAAATGAATGAAATGAATGAAATGAATGAAATGAGATAATAAATATAAGATAAATATAAGGTAAGGTAAACATAAGATAAATATAAGATTATCACTAAGATAATCACTAGTTAGTACATACCAATTTATTAGGTAACATCAACCTAACCGCTAAGTGTTTCCAACCTACTTTTTAGGTAGATTTACCTACTCACTTTGTATGTCTCACCAACTCACTAGGTATTATTGACCTACTGAATAGGTAATATTTACGTAATCACTAGTTAGTACATACCAATTTATTAGGTAACATCAACCTAACCGCTAAGTGTTTCCAACCTACTTTTTAGGTAGTATTTACCTACTCACTTTGTATGTCTCACCAACTCACTAGGTATTATTGACCTACTGAATAGGTAATATTTACGTAATCACTAGTTAGTACATACCAATTTATTAGGTAACATCAACCTAACCGCTAAGTGTTTCCAACCTACTTTTTAGGTAGTATTTACCTACTCACTTTGTATGTCTCACCAACTCACTAGGTATTATTGACCTACTGAATAGGTAATATTTACGTAATCACTAGTTAGTACATACCAATTTATTAGGTAACATCTACCTAACCGCTAAGTGTTTCCAACCTACTTTTTAGGTAGTATTTACCTACTCACTTTGTATGTCTCACCAACTCAATAGGTATTATTGACCTACTGAATAGGTAATATTTACGTAATCACTAGTTAGTACATACCAATTTATTAGGTAACATCAACCTAACCGCTAAGTGTTTCCAACCTACTTTTTAGGTAGTATTTACCTACTCACTTTGTATGTTTCACCAACTCAATAGGTATTATTGACCTATTTAATGGGTAATATTAGCAATACCAACTTAGTAGGTTGTATTAACCAACTAATTTGTTAGTAATAACCTAAGCGCTATGTAGCCCCCAACTAACCTAATTGTTAGTTACTACCAACCTACTTATTGGGTGAATGTCGATACTAAAAATACCTAAATTAGGTTTAATTAACCTACTTTTTTGGTAAACATACCAAAATAGTCGGTTGCCGATACCTACTAAGTCGGTTATTTTGGGTCTTTATAAAGTAGGTATTTTTAACCTAAATAATAGGTTGATTGTACCAAGCTATTGTGTAATTATTACCAAATCAATAGGTTAATTCTACCTACTTAAAGAGCAAGTTGATAAACCCAATTAGTAGATTATTTTAACCTTAATAAGTAGGTTGCATTTACCGACTCAATACGTTAATGTGTACCTACTATTGGTTAAAACACGGTTTTACCAAAAAGTAGGTTTAATCTACCGACTTTTTGCATTACCAAGCGCACTAGGTAGAATTAGCCTACTTACCTAATATGTTTTTAGGTACATTTAACCTGAATTAGGTACATTTTACCTACTTTTGACATTAACCTACTAGATTAGGTTTGTAATTACCTAACTTTTTTCCCAGTGTAGAATTAATTTCGGAATTGCCAAACGTTCTGCGTAGGAGCCAACATACCACACCTAATCGGTATGTACCTCATTACCTGATTGATCGACATTATCGTAATGGCATCCGCCGAAATATTCGATATGACGGAGGC